>QJOA01000032.1:0-202467 GCA_004155915.1 Monosporascus sp. CRB-9-2
CCCCCCCCCCCCCCCCCAAAAAGACAACGACAAACCGATCCTTTGATACCCCTCGATGGCCGGGTTCTAAACCACCCAATATCCGCTGAAGATCAACATCTGAAATACATACAGTATCTCAACTTTTTTCTTCTTGAGCCGTCACACATTCCTCAAAACCCCAAACGGCGTTGATCTTCCCTTGGTTGGAGTCAACCCGATCCGATACCGATACCTACGCAAATTCCCCATTTATTGCATCACTCCACCATATACACGCGATACGACCCATTCATCGCATATCTTTATTTCTCTTCTTTCTCCGGCCCTTAACGTCGACATCTGGCCACCTCCCTATCTTTCCCCTTCGAGCCCAGCCGTCATTAGCATACAATATAGCTCGCCATGGCCGACGCGCCCAATGCGAACGACGAACTCTACCCCATCGCCGTGCTCATAGACGAACTGAAGGTGAGGCAGTGGCTACACTTGTTCCCGCTGGCTTTTCTCTGGGAAAAATAGCCTACGGCTAACACAATCCATAGCATGACGATGTTCTCCTCCGATTGAATGCCATCCACCGTCTTTCGACAATCGCGCTGGCTCTCGGTGCTGAGCGCACTCGCGAGGAACTGATTCCTTTCCTTGATGGTCAGTTAAACATGGCCTCTCTATACCTCATGATCACTGTTCGATCTAACCTACTCGATAGAGTCGGTCGAGGATGAGGACGAGGTGCTCGTGGCCTTAAGCGAAGAGCTAGGCGGCTTCATCGAATACGTCGGTGGTCCTGAATGGGGTCACGTCCTCCTCTCCCCTCTCGAGAACCTCGCTGCCATCGAAGAGCCCGTCGTGCGAGATAAGGCCCGTATACCTACTACCTTGAGCCTGCAGTATTTTTCGCTGACCTGACTTGATATATCAGGCCGTCGAATCCCTGAACAGAATCTGCGACCAGCTTTCGCCTCAGCAGGTAGAAGAGTATTTTGTCCCGCTTACTATCAGACTATCCAAGGCCGATTGGTTCACCTCCAAGGTCTCCGGGTGCGGCTTGTACACGAACCCATACAAGAAGGTCTCCCCGCCCGTCCAAGAACAACTTCGCACACAGTTCGGTCTTCTAGTACATGATGAGACCCCTATGGTTCGGAGACAGTCCGCCACCAACCTCGCCAAGTTTGTCAAGGAGATGCCCGCTGCTATCGTCATCGAAGAGATGATACCCCTTTTCCAGCATCTGGCCCAAGACGACCAGGACAGCGTACGATTATTGACAGTCGATATTCTGATCTCTATTGCCGAGGTGGTGCCCAAGGAGCAACAGGGCAGCCACGGCGTATTGCTGACGTCGCTGCGAAATCTGATAGAGGATAAGAGCTGGAGGGTCCGCTACATGATCGCCGATAGATTCGAAAAGGTGCGACCGACGTCTCGTTTGACTGGATGCTGTGTGGCTAACGGAACGGCTAGATTGCGAAGGCTGTAGACGAGGAGGTCGTCTCGAGAGATCTCGTCCCTGCTTTTGTTAAGTTGTTAAAGGATAACGAGGCCGAGGTGCGGACGGCCATCGCCGGTCAGATCCCTGGCTTTTGTGCTCTGGTTGACAGGACGACGCTGCTCAACGACATCATGCCCTCGATTGAAGACCTTGTCACCGATACGTCCCAGCACGTCCGCGCTGCCCTGGGCACTCAGATCAGTGGCCTCGCGCCAATCCTAGGCAAACAGGAGTATGGCCATACCACCCGCGAGGAATGAGCGCCATGTTAACTTGGTTTTAGGACTATCGATCACCTGCTGCCCATGTTCCTGCTGATGCTGAAAGACGAGTTCCCAGAAGTCCGCCTCCACATCATCTCGAAACTCGAACTCGTAAACCAAGGTAAGCATCTGCTCGTCATTCGTCTTCTCGAAATGTTTTCGGCGCTAACAAGTCAGTCATTGGCATTGATCTGCTCTCTCAGTCACTATTGCCCGCCATCGTCCAGCTTGCAGAGGACAAGCAGTGGAGAGTGAGGTTAGCTATAATTGAGTATATCCCACTTCTCGCCAGCCAGCTTGGGGTCAAGTTCTTCGACGAGAAGTTGAGTGGCTTGTGCATGGGATGGCTGGGAGATACTGTCTTCTCTATCAGAGATGCGGCAACACGCAACCTCAAGAAGCTTACCGAGGTATTCGGCGTCGAGTGGGCAAGCGAAGCTATCATTCCCAAGGTCATGGCTATGGGTTCGCATCCGAACTACCTCTACAGGATGACGACATGCTTCGCCATTTCGGTGAGTCGCCCTTCGAATGTCCCCAAGCACATTCTAACGCCGCTCTGCAGACCTTAGCTACCGTCGTCAGTCTGGACGTCATTGGAAAATCGATTCTTCCCATGTTAGAGAAGCTTGTTGATGACGACATTCCTAACATCCGCTTCAACGTAGCCAAGACATACGCGGAGCTCATCAACGTCCTGAAACGGCTGCCAGATGAGGGAACCATCTACAGTCTTGAGAAAGAAGGGAAGACGGATCTGACGCCGTCGTCTCGCTCGACCGAGTTGATCCAGCAGCGCATCCTTCCCAGCCTAGAGAAGTTACAGAAGGATGACGATGTGGATGTGCGGTACTTCGCCACGACTGCTGCTAATGCCATTCCGGGAGTAGGTGCCGAACCGATGAACACGTCGCCATAGACCAAGACGGAAGGGGAAGTGCTCGTGCCGGTGGCGCTACGGCCAGGCTTCTCACCATCCTCGTTCCATCTTTCCCGGAGACACCCGCTATCTTAGACCGCCAGTTGGCATCAGCCCCTACGACTCAAAAACCACCCAGACATTCACCAGAGCCCGAGAGCCCCCAACGGTAGCGACGACCGGGAAGGCGCGCGCAAAGATGATTTGGACTTTCTTGGAAGTAATTCGCGCGTCAATCAGCTGCCGTTTGCATAGACTTCTAAAATATGCACGGTCTTGTCAAGAGCATAGGCAGTACGAGGAGTATATCAGGAAGGTCATATCTCGCCCGGCAAGACCTGTCAGGCGTGTAAGATTAAATGGCCAATCCCCGTAATGTCGAATGAAGCAAAAAGAAAATAAATTTGATGAATAGAGTTTCTCAGCGTAGCACGTTGCCAAGGATGCACGTCGTGAAGTGGTTTGACCCCCAGATGTCTATGGTTTTCCATTGTACTCCTTTTCTTGGGGGTATCTCCATTTCTCTTGACTCGGCCGAATCTATGCAGATTAGGCCCATGCGCTCTCTCCCACCCAGTCGGTAGGTGCCTCATCGTCTCCTCACTTTCCGGAAGCACAGCGTACTTATCGTCTGCCCCTTGACGCCGCCGAAGCTGAAACTCGGGTACTCCACCCTGCCGACCTGCTCGAACCCCCATTCCTCCTTCCCCTCCGTAGTGGTAGAAGCAATGACGGCGTCGTCCCCGAGGAACCAGCGCCGCAGCTCGTCCTCGGTCCAGTTGCAGCTCGTGACGAGGAAGAGGCTGCCGGGCCGCACGAGCGGCAGGACCCTGCGCGGGTATGCCTCGCAGGCCCTCGTCGTCGCCGCACTCCTCCTCGTCGCACTCTCGCTCCGGCCTTCTTCCTGCACGCCACCGCCGCCGCCCTCCTCCTCCTCCGCCGACAGCGATATCGCGTCGAAGGTGCCCTTGTCGAGCACCACGTCCCACCCGGCCTCCTGGGCGCCCGTGAGCAGGTTCCGGGGGTCGTCGCGGAGGATGTCGTGGAGCCGGAACTCCACCTCCCGCTCTTCCTCTTCTTCGTCTTCTTTTCCGTCGTGCTCGTCCCCGTCGCCGTCCCCCGCGTCCCCGACCCGGCCCTCCCCCGCGGCCCGCGCCGCCGCGATCCGCCGCGCGAACTCGACGCTGCGCGCGCTGTAGTCGACGCCGAGCATGCGGCCGCCGGCGCACCCGGCGTCGCGGAGCCCGAAGAGCAGGGACCCGTTGCCGGTGCCGAGGTCGAGGAACGAGGCGCCCCGGCTCGCGTTCGGCTTCGCGTTCGGGCCCGGCGGCAGCTCCGACTCGCACTCGCGCCCGAGCAGGACCCCGATCATGCGCGCCTCGGCGTCCGAGTCGTCGAACCACACCGTCCCCGTGTCGGACGGGTCGTGCGCGTGGTTCCGCATCTCGCGGTCGTAGAGCCGGTCCCAGCTGTTTTCCCACCGCCCCGCGGGGGGCCTTAAGTTAGCGCCGGCTACACTACACTGCCCCAAAATAAATTTGCTGGGGATTTTTTTGAGCCCGCACCCCGGCGGCGCGGGAACGGGGGGGCAGACAGGGCGGGACAAGGTGTACGGACTATTCTTTCGTTCCCAGCTCCGAGGGTTCGAGGTGGGTTGGCTTATCGGAGGTGCTTGCGCCGGCCTCGTCATCGTGCACGGGAGCCGCCGACATGGTGGTGGTTATTTGAGCTTTTGAGGTGGCCAAGATGAAGAGGTCGGACGGAGTAGCAAGGTTTATTTTAGGCGGCCCCTGTCATATGCGATTTCTACGCCGATTGCCACTCAAGGTACTTGTTCAACTACGGCGATACATCGTGAAGGCTACACTATGGCTCACAACTGTAAGGGAGTAACTTAGTGAGTGGGATGTATGTAATTTCAGTGGAGCTCAATGGAGGGGCACTTTGGCAGAAACAATTCCGGCAGGCGGTGTATATTCATTGCTACGTTGTGAGTCGGGATACTATCACCTCTCAAAGCTTCTCTATATTCGTCAGCAGCCGAAAAGTACTTTGTTGGAAAGGGGTATATCAAGGCCTTAATTTCTGTTTCATCTCTCATCGCTCGGCCAGAAAGTAGGTGATGATATGATAGCAGGAAGAAAGGAAGCCTCCAACACCTCGCCCTACATCCCTCCTTCCCCCATTCCGTGGGAGTTCTGCCCATCTTGAAGCAGTTCCCCGCCATGTCATCGCTAGAAGAACATCCATTCTCAAGAATAAAGAACCCGTAACCCCCTGGACGTGCACATCTTCCTCCGCCGTATCGGCATGCGCAGCCAGAACATATCCTCGCTCGCCTAGTCGATATCCGGAGACCCCAAAGGGACTACGCTAAAGTCCACACGGGTGCCTTCACCAGTACCTGTCGTCCTCTAACTTCAACCGCACAGAAGCCGGCGAACCGAACCTTGTTGGGATCTTTGGGCGGTGCTGTCGACGTTGTTGTCGTGTCAGTAAGTACCGAAGCCGTGCTACCTTTTCTACCCGCCGCATGCGGTGCGCTGGTAAGCATTGTCAACATACCACTCTTTGTTTTGTCCCGTTTCGACGCTTTGTCGCCGTCCTTGCCACTTTCTTCGGCAGCGTCTGCGTACTCCGCTAGAGGAGGTAGGCCTGTCTTCTCCGGATCCATGAGTTCTAGTTGTATCGGGTCTCCGGGTAAGGGGTAAGTGATGGCCACGTCTCGGCTCTCCAGCGGCAGGTTCGCTGCAATCCCTACGGCTAGTTCAATTATCATCGATGCGCTCCCGTCGACCCCCGGCGGCGGCGGGTCACTTAGGTGCTTGTATAATGCTGCCGTAAGGTTGGCCGCTACCATCTTTGTGAAGTCAGCCTGGTAGTCGCTGCTCTCTGGCGCCTGTAGCATATGCTGAAGACCCTCCAAAGTAGCCATCCGCCAGTTAACCACCTTAGCCGTCAACGCATCATATTCTTCCTGGCTGTTCAGCGTGTATGAGAATTTCCGAATGTTCTGCTCGATCACCTTGAGCTGACTGCTCAGGTTGACGTCAAGGCCGGGGTGAAAGCACTTATTGAAGACCTCGTCCACTATCCATCGGATAATGACGGCCCGTCCGACGGCCGTCATCTCTTGCTTGCCCGTCTTAATGGCGTCCGGACTAACATAGTTCTCGATCCACTCTGGCAGTGTGCGCCAATCTTTGCGAATGTTGAAGGCAAGATTGTTGATCGCACCGTTCAGCCGGTTGAAACGGGTCGAGTACTCGTTGTCATCCAACGCTGTTCTCGACTGCGACATTCGTTGGTTCGCAACGGCATTCTGCAGCTGCTCTACCTGAGCAGTCAGTTGCTCGACATGTGTCTTTCCGTCGAAGTAGAGTCTCTTGACGTTTTTGTATTTAATTACTGGATTTTGGGTAAGCACTTTGTCTTTCAATGATAGCAGGTGTGCCATACATAAGTCTTTGAATTGCTTATCTGGATCTGACCCCCCCTCTCCCGTCGATGGCTGGGGGCTGTTCCGGCCAGCTTCCTGGCCTGATCCGTCAAACTGCTGCCTGTCCGCGACCGTGCTAGTGCGGAAACTCTGGCTGCTTGAAGGAGCACCAGGAGTGGGCGGCAGATTGTTCATACCACCCAGCTGTGATTGGCTATGTCTGTAGTTAGGAGGAGGTCCAGGGGGAGGTTCAACGGTACTAGCCCGCAGCGGGTCTTTATTGTCACCAGGTCTGCGGTTGGATGCAGGTCCTGTAGGCGGCGGAGCCATGGTTTGGGCTTGCGTTGCCGAAGGTACAACTTGCTGTTGATTCTGTTGGGTTAGAAGTTCTTGCTGTCCGTAGTTGACGGCCGGGGATGCCTGTTGTGAGGACTGCGCGTTGGCTTGGTGATCCGAGTCAACAATGGGCGACTCATACGACAGCTGCGACACCGTCTCCGCGTTGGTCAGCTGAGAGCTCGATGTACTTAAGTGCCCCGCGTATGGGGACTGTCGATTGCCGGTCTGGCACTGTGCGTCTGGATGCACGTATTGATATCGAGCTTGAGAGGGGTCAGCAGCAATTTGCCCGTACAATTGGAGTCGCTGTTGGTCCGTCTGACCGTAAGCTGAGGAGTCAACGTCGGCGGGCACTTGTCTAATGGAGTTCTGGGAATAGGGTGAATGCTGGGAGAGGGCGTCTTGGTTGGAGCGACCAATGAGATAATGCTCGTCAGCTTCTCCCGCACCTTGGAGCGGTGACGGTTGATGGGAGCCCTGCGCCTGCCAGTCGGGAGGGGTCTCTTCGACAGAAATCTGGGATGGATCTCTCCTGACTGGAGATAGATTGCTGTGCCGTTTGGAGGGTCTGCGGGCCAAGCCGGCAGTATTGTCGTAAGAATTCTGCTGTTGATGCTGCGAAGCGCGAGCAACAAGGTTCTTGAGCAATCGGATCGGCGCTGATCGCTTCTGCTCTGTGGGGGCGGTTTGGCTGCCCTGAGGAAGGATGGGAGAAGGGAGGTGGGCACTCTGGGGCAGATTTTCGACGGAGGCACCAGCTACAAAACGTGGGAGTTGAGTCTGAATTGGAGACACTTGTGGCTGCGATTGTCGTGCCGACTGTGAGCGCGATACCAATTCAGCAAAGTTATCACGAGGTCCAGAGTTGGACGGTGGTGGTGGTGGTGGTGGTAATTGTTGCTGTTGCTGATGCTGATGCTGGTGCTGGTGTTGTTGATCTTGCTGCTGGTGCTGTTGTCGCGGGGTGGTGTAAGTGGCGACGGTGCTAGTGTTGTTATTGGCGTTGGAGGTGGGTTGATTGAGGGGTACGGGGCTGTGGTGATAATGCTGCTGCTGTAGCTGAGTAGCTGCAGTACCTGCACCTGCAACGGGAGGTATACTAGAAGGTGGTGCGTTCGGGTTTGTACTTCCGAACGGTTCCTGGGGGCCGCCTTGAAAGCCCTGCGCACCTGGAGAGTTTTTGTGTTGGTTGGTGGTGAAGATATGTTGCGACAGACGATTTCTTTGTTTTATGGATTGTGATTGTGATGGCGCCTGTGTTTGTTGTTGTGTTGGCTGCTGGGTCGCGTCGATCTGAAAGGAATCACGATCGCCAGAGCTGAAGCTAGTGGACGAGGCTGACGGGAATGTGTTAGAGACACCACCGCCCGGCCCGGTACCAGGCACTTCGAGGTCGCCGAATATTGCAAGTCCAGTTGCAGTTCCACTACAACCTTCGGTTGTCGCAAAAGGGGCCGGATGGGGCGCAGCAGGACCGCCACTACTACCCACTGGTTGTTGCTGGCGTGAGTGCTGCTGCTGGTGCTGATGATGATGGTAGTGCTGTTGCTGTTGCGCTGATTGTGGGGGTTGCGGTGGTTGCTGCTGTTGCTGTTGCTGTTGCTGATACAGTTGCTGCTGCTGTTGTTCCAAGTTGTGCTGTGACCGGTTACTATGTCTTGTTAGGCGACTGAATGAGGGCATTATTGAATATTATCTCAACCCAGCCAAACCCGTTGTTTTCTTTTGTTATACGTAGGTCTGATGTGGGACACCAAAAGAATGTAAAAGTAGTTCAGTCCGTTGCGGCGGCAGCAGATGCAAAAAGCAAGCACCCAAGCAAGCACATGCAACTAAGTCGGCAAGCAAGAAAAGAAAAGGGTATCTGCGTCTCTATTCCTTTTGGTTGCGTTGGATCTTCTTGCTGCAGGATAATCACTCTGGATCGGGGTAAAAGTTGCCTTCAAGAGGGGCTATGCTAAAGTGCCCGACGGATTCCCACCGCAGAAAACCTGCGAGCTGCAAGAGATAGATGATCCAAAATGGTCCGTCCTGTCAATGTAATAATAAGGGATAAAGTTGTGGGAATTGGCTTAGTACTAGGTTAGGTATCTGCCTTTCAGATGACAAAGGGTATTTTCTCTTTCTCTAATAGGTTTGGGCGGGTTCGTTGACTGACCTGCTGGTGCAAAAACGAGAAGTAGCTGAGCTATTCCATGTTCGGTCTCTACACGTGGTATCATAGGACTTCCATCCAATGTTCAATGTTGCTTCTGTTTGGTTGAGCGATAACAGTAACACAAAAATGGAGCTACTCAACGATGACAACTACCAGGCAAGAACCCGAAATACTTTTTCAATTGCCTAGGTAGGTTATTAAAGTCAGTTGATTATCCGATATTGACTCGAAATGGCGACTCAGAAGAAGGTGTTGTAAGTGGGAAGATTGTCAGCAGGTCTGTGATAAACCCCGATAGGGCTGCTGGCTATAGCTTAGAGTGCGGCTACTCGCTCTAACGATTTTTCACCGTCGTCAGGCTGTTTACTTCCAATTCAGGAAGGACATTGGTACTAGCGCTAGGTTCTTCTCGCAACTTGTTGGCATTGCCTGCATCCTTACGGAGATTATTATAGCAATACTACTGTTGCTTTGCCGGCTCCGTGGGAAACATACAGACAAACGCAGAGCTCATCACAGTCTGTTGAAAGAGTCACCCTGCGCAAGGTGGTTACGATGAGGGGGTGGCGGCATGGAAAGCCCATACAAATAAAGCTACAGGACGAAAGAATCATCTCCCAACATGCAATGCAACCTCAGCTCGAATTGAATGCGGAAAGGATTATAGCTCTGATGTTGTCAGACGCAGGGGGGGACCGAGAAGCTTTCATCTGGACACCCCTATAGAGCGAGTGCCATTGGTTATGCTTTCTTTCCTATTTAATGCCTTTCAACAAATCTTATCTTTGCATTACTCGGATCAATTCAAGTTCCAAATAAATGGCAACCTAGTAGGAATACTGCAGCGGATGACCACAACATAAAATCAGCGGCCATATGTACACAAGATGTTTTTCAGCAGGAAATCAGCAAGGGTCCTTCTAACCTTGACCAGTGATAAGGTGTGGGTAGACTCTGGGCGCTAGCTTCCTGCGTTGCGCTATTAATAGCACTTTTTGGTGGGGTGCCTTGCTAGCGTGACGGCAGCCCAGCCAAGTTTTTTCTTGCAGCCTTGGAGGCCCGGTTTTTCAAGGATTTGATCTCATCAAATGCGTTAAGTGGTAACGCTATCTCCCATCAGATCCAATAGATGGACATGGCTGCGACATCGCTTCTTCTCTCAAGCTCCTGCATATCATGATTCAGAACATTGCTGACGCCAGTAACGAGATGCCCAATTATATCGTTCCATGAGGAACAACTAGCTCGCCCCTTACCAACCGCTTCTGGTCATGACTTCGATACAGCTGCAAGCTGCAGTTCCGTGCCTCGAACTTATGTCTGCGACATGATCATGGCCTGGACAGGTTATGGTCTTAGTGTATCTTGTAAGCAGTTTGGCACTCTTAACTATTAGACGTACAATGTCCCGGGGATGTGAAAGACTCGACAGTTCCCCGATAGGGGTAAAATCTCTTACATAATTACAGTTACATCCGTCGAATCGCTATATTCTTTTAGAATGGAAGTCGCGGCTTTCTAGCGAACAAATGCAAAAGCAGCAAGGATAGCTTAGATAGAGCGTATTTGGACTCACGCTAAGCCTTCGCTTCCATATGAGCCTAGCAGAAACAGCAAAGAAGAAAAGAAAAGAGAATGCATTGTCAAAACCCTACAATGGATGGGTTTCTCGCCGAATAGCTCACGAGTACAGTGCCAGATAGATGTTGATACATGCGTTGTGAGACATGAGGAGGTGGCTCGGCCTTGAGGAGCACCTGCTTCCCAGCTTAAGGATTACCGTGTCCCTCTCCTTATTTTCATGATCGCTTCATGATTGCCGATTGTACCTACCGTCAGTTACCTTCAAAATGATTTTTCGACAGGTATGGCTAAGGAACCTTCGAGGCTCGATCTCGAACACTGCGAAGTTACCGACCCCCCTCGACGGACTCAACCCTACTTCAGATCAAACTATCCAGCCGCCTCCGTCACTTTGCCGTCCCCCGCGAGACAACCATTCGGATCACAGTTGTTAGCTGTCAAAATCAGTGGCGTACTTATTGTGTCACTGCCCGCCGTCGTTCTTGGGCATGGGTCGCAAATCCTACAGTGGAGAGCCTCAAAGATTTGAGCCCAGAAGATTGGCGGATGTTAAGAGTACTCGGGGTCATTTTCGAGTTACAAGCTCGCACCCCGTCTTTAGCTGGCTCTTGGCCATCCCAAGCTAATTTAGCCAGGTGGTGGGCACATTGCCGCGATGTCTTGGGAGAATATTTCAACTGTGAGGTGTTCGACCATGGGTCGGTGCCGGTGGCAGCCACGCGGCTGGATTTCCAGGGGCAGGTCTTCTCAGTCCCGGAATCAGATAACCCATCGGAGCGCTTCGTCGTATTTCAGGCCTTGATTCAAAATAGAAGCAGCAACTTCGGTTACGAATCTGAAGTGGACTTATGTCTGGATATCACTGACTCCATGATTGCTGAATTCGAGAAGCGGCAGGACGAATGGATGATCAACAGGGACATTATCTTGGCTTTTCTTGATTTCGGCTTCTTACTCTTGTATTTCGACGGCAAAAACGCTTAGGACTGTACGTATCGAGGAATATTTCACCTTGGTGAACTCTTAACGATACCCCGTCCGCAACGAATGATGGAACCACTCAGAGTAGTTATCGACCGGGAGGATAGGCTGAACGGCATAAGCGGACACAGGAGTGGTCTACTCGGTTTTATAATCCAGTCTAGATCGACCTCCTTCTTATTTGAATGTGACTCTTTGGGTGCGCACCTCGAGTAGGCCCAGTGGGTCGATCCGTTTTGGAATCAGGCTTATAAAAGGAGGTATGACAGAGCGACTTAACGACGACAAATTCGCTGAAGACATTGTCGAAAATGGAAACCTGAAGTAGCAGCTCCATCGATCGGACAGTGGAGGACCAGAGGTAAAACTAGGATGGGCATCTTAACTTATCATACCTCCCAAAGCAAGACTACCACGTGCAGAGCAAGTCTTCAAGCATGACTTGGCCATGGATGATGGTTTGATAACGGTAGTTGTTACTAAATAACGAGGGCCAAGTTAGATAGAATTTAGGATGTTTTGAATAAAGTAGTGATGGACTGGTTATGACGGGCGTTTCGCAGTGACTTCAGTGCGGTGGCCAGTTTTTCTGTGAGAAGTGTGGGTATATTATACCAGCACTGCTGCTCATATAGAAAAGTGGCCAGCAGCCATTCCAGCTCAAGACTGTTAGAGAGGGCGTCATTGGTAGCCCCTGAACACGGGTGATAGAGCTTCTCTTTGGAGTCTGGGAGAGAGCTGAGTCGCTCTCGACTGCTAGAGCGTTACTGCACTCACAGGTTAGATATAGACGAAGCCTACGAGAACACACAGGGTATGATATTCCTGAGCCTGAAGTGGGGAGCTGTTGCTCACCTCAAGTGTCAGTCCAGACAGCATGAGCGTGGTGGATTGGCGGCTAGAGCAATGTGCCATGATATGAGGTTAAGTGTAAGGACAAGTAAATGCAGATTCGTTGATCTATCTATCCCTAAGGTATAGGAATTTGCCGGTACACCTTATAACACGGAGGACGAGACACCTCGACATGATGTATAACCTGCCATTCTCGCCCTTACTCTCAACTGCCTCCTCAATATATTCTCTCACCACTTGATACCCTCTTTTCCTTGATACTTGCTACAATATCTCAGGTAGTAGTATCATGTTTGCGACCTTCTACAGGACTGCACATGGTTGACATTTGAACCATCCGTCGTTACGCGCTGGTGTTTGTTTCCTTGCTCGTAGAGTCACTGCTCGTTCATCCTGTACTTGTAGCAAATTCTGCAAAACGATTGAACACTAAATAGTCAATCACGGCATTCTCCTTCTCCGCTGCACACCATTCGTCAGGGTCTAAGCCCCGTTAAGGTGTTGCACTCCGCCTCAAGCTCCACGTCGCAAGCTGTCCAGACTGACCAAGTTCGTGGAGAGATGACACATTCTCACCGAAGGCTTCGATGTGGTTGTATAGAGTGCCAGCCAACTGATTTAAGCCCCAGAGTAGCTCATCGTAGGACATGCTACCTGAACCCGGGTGTAACGGTTTGCGACTGCAGAGAGCATAGCCACGTGTGTCCAGAGACACTGCCGGACATTATGGCATGCTCTACTGTGACGGTCCCGACAATTAGAAGATAATATAGTCGTTAGTATACTAAGCCTTTGCGGCAAACAAGCACTATGCTTGAATGATGCCAGCATAGAGCACATGACAGTAGATATGAAATCCTGTGTCACAGAATCTCTCTAGCCAAACTCAGTCCTGCGGCGAGCAACCATCCGCCTCAGTCTCTCATCTTCCTTCTACTGAAATGGACTAAGATGCTGTCTCGTATCAGCCGAAAAAGAGGTGGGCTTATGGAAAAGAGGCGGTAAGCGAACGCACTTACTCGATAGGTAGCCCCACAGTATCTTACGAGAAATCAGACAATACCTTGAATCCTTGTGTAACTCAAAAGCAGAATCGGAAAGACATACAGTGCCGAGCATCATCGATAGGGTTCGCGCATTCGCCCCGGTGAGACCGATGCGAGGTGCCATTCGGAGCGGCACCGGTTTCGACCCGTTGTTTGCCTTTGTTGCTAAATACGGATGGTCAAGTGACCAAATACGGAACAGCCAGCCCTATACATACGTCAAACCTAGCCTGCTGCAGCCACGGCCCGGAAGCGGCCCGCCGCGGTCTCGTGCTATGCGATTGAGTGAAGCGGACGGGCGGTGGCCGCTCCGAATAGCAAGCAACGGGCTTTTCTGACCGATCGGAGAATTAGCGAGAACGACGTAATTCCATCTTTAATCAATATGTCTTGCTCTGTGCTTCCTGTCTTCAATAGCGTCCGTGGAACGCGGGCAGGAGAGTTCACCTGGACACGATCCTTACCCAGTGCCGGCAGAACTGGGACATTATTCTAGCAGCAGGATGCAAGCTATTGAAAATGGGCTTCAGAGGATTCCTGAGATGGAATGCTTTTGCTGAACTGTTGGCAGGGAAGTGTCAAGCGCCTCGAGACCCCTTTACTCGCTCTTCGATTCTAGCTAGTTGACCACGGTACCGAGAAAGCATAGTTTCCCTTGCGGTCGTGTTCACAGTTGACCTACGTCCAGTAAATTATAGATTTGCACAGGTACTACTGACTAAAGACATACTTGCTGTTTCGAGAAATCGTTCAGCAGCTTCATCTAAGCTACCATGCATCAGGAAGTCTCATGCGAGCTCCTTCTTTCCTCCGAGATGAGAAGCGTCCTCCAACGACTTATCTGTCGGAACCGTTAGTTGGACATTCTACGGGCCATTACAGGAGGAATTGTCTCTACGGGTCTTCGCAAGTACTATCTGAAATGAATTGCTTAGGCGAGTGTGCACCGGGTACATGTGGCCTATACGTTCTTCCTATGACCTGGCAACAACTCCGGGCGCGTTACGTTAATGCGAGATGATACTGATTGAATCACATAGAGTTCTGCTATTAGCCCTGAAAAATATATGGACATGTCTCCGGGATCAAATTTATCGAATCGTACTACGTAGGTCAAGAGTTTTCGGCAGGTACTGCGGCTACTTGCATTTATACTCGTGGGCGCCGAACGGTAACGATGTAGCTTGTGAAGCATCCAGATCAAGGCTTGTACATCGTCATATACGTCTGCTATAGCAAAGATACCCGGGTTCCCGTGGCAGTGAATGGTGAGTATGAGCGGTCTGTTTCTATATATAAACCATGGTGGTCTATATAATACTCTCGGGAATCTTTGCCAGCAGCACCCCTGATTCTTCGATATTCAACATTCACAATCGGACCCAAGACACGACCGCAAAAACCAGTCTGAAACACAATTGACCATACTCCGTCGCTTCGGGGAGCCTCCTGATAAGATATCCACCCATCAACTTCGTTGGTCCAGCACCTAGTCCCTAATGCTGTTCCTCGTTGTCTTCGGCGTCCTCATGTCGGCAGCCGTCGGCCTGCCCTCGCCTCGTCCAGGAGACGGCCCTTCCTCAGCCATAAGGAACTACGAAGACAACATCATGCGAGCTCAGTTCGACTTCAAGCCCTTCAGTCTTACCGACCTCTCCATCGACTGTATGAAGGATACCCCTGAGGAACCTAAGTTCGAGTGCGCAATGGAGTGTAAGTACACTAGGGGGAAAGGCGCACACGACTCGCTGAGGACAAGACTCTGACTAAATATTTTAGTCGACTGGGAGAATCCAAACGCCAATAAGTCGGGTTCGTGTCACTATTCCTGGGAGTGGGACGGCGTCACCAAAGAACATGGTGACGAGAACGGCTACAACGTCGAGTATTACCGATGCATCTGGAAGGGTCCGGAGTTCTTCCAGTTCTATTTCGAGAGTATGGTTGATTACTCGAACTTCAGCCTTAGAATGTCACATAAGTTTAAGGACGCGGAGTATGTGGATATCATATAGATGCTCGGGGAGCATGGAACTATCTGCTAACGTATCTGTCTCAAACAGCCATTTTCACCCTCCGGAATTTGCAAACATGTTCGCGGAGGGGAATTTCACACTCCACCAAACCGAGAACACGACTACATCCATTATCTACGCAGCGCCGGGTCCATTCGACGCGCCTTTCAAGGGGATGACTATCTGAGCTGCAGGGGTGACGCGAGCCCTAACTTCGATAAACCCTCGATTGGAAGAACGGCGATACGAGGTCTTGCATTTCTAAACACAGTCATTGGATCCTCGCTCTCGCAGACACTATTATAAGTGAAACTTCACACGGCAGCGGTTAGGTGGAAGTATATCTTGGCCAGACACTCGAAGGGTATTCAATGTTCGGACCCGATCCGATTTGGTCAGTGATTGATGCCTCTAGTCATGGCTGTATGGTGTAAGCAACCAAGTTTTGTTCGCATAGTTGGTACGGAGCTATCAGGTCCATTGTGGTTGCTCTTCCATTCATATTGTTTGATTTCTATCTACAATAATGTAAATGCGTCAAATACCCTCAAATTCAGGACAGCGTGGAAAGGCGGTATGGGTGTCATCTAATTATCTGCTGCCAGTCTGTATCCCTCAATACTGGCTGGTCTAAGTAATGGATTCTGGTTTCCCAATACCATGCAGTCGTTTCTTACTTGAGGACCATCGGTAGGAGGCAACCGTGCCGCAGGTCTGCCGTGAAAGCCTACCTATTGTTGTCAATGAGATTTCCTCAACGGTGGCCTGTACTAAACCTGGTTGGAAGGTCTATGATTAAACCATCTAGGATGCACGACAATAGCACAAGTTTTTGGCAATTCCCCTACTGTTGAGCATCGAGAAGATTGCCATATCCGTCGTCGTACTAAGGCTGTGGAAGCTCTTGGAAGGTTCCTGTGGGAGCCCACGAAAAGAGAAGGCAACCAGGGCATATATATCGTCATCTGTCTTTATAATTCAACGGTAGCAACCTATTGGGGGTGCATGAGGATGCTATCCTCATATGTCAAGCACGTAATAAACCATAGCAAAACCCTTTCTCCGAGTGCCTATTACCTAAGGCCCTCCCACTCGCAACGCTTGTAGGACTATAAATGCTACAAAGCTCAAATCGAGCTATTCTATTAATCCGGCTGTTTCTAGCTACAGGGAACTTTCCGTCGCTCGACTTCTTTTTCTCATTCGACTTTCCAATAGGTAAAGGACGTAAGGCTTGTATCGAGAACGTTCCCTCCGTCCTTTGTTAGAATCGCACCAGAAAAGATCCTTGCTCAACGAACACATTAAGACAACTAGCTTAGTTAATGTGACCATTAAAGAGTGAGACGTCATAGTTACACCAACGGCCTGGACAGTCAGTACGGTCACCAAGGTTGGCTCAATCGAAAGGTGGACCCAACACAGAAAGGGGAAACAGTTTAAACGGCCCTCCTAGCTACGGATAATTCGCCGAAATGTCACAGCGTTGTAGCTACCGCCGGACCGTCCGAGCCGCGTTTGGTGGATGACGAGTATTTGGGGTGGCCTGGGAGGGTGTGGTGGCGGAGGACATTGAGGTCTTGTTTTAATCGACATCGAGCACGCATAATATATAACACCTGAAAGGCTGATCCTGCCGAAGTTAACCAACTCTCTTCCGTCTTATGAGTATCTTCATGGCCGTACACATCGAAGTTTGATGATTAAACTCAACGGCCATATATGGTTTTATACATCGCGCTTGAGAATAAGGGCATTTGGCGGGAGAGGGTTGCAGGTCGTAACAACCAGGAGAGAGTTGCCATCCCAACGTATCAATACCGAATGAGGTAGGCGCTTAACTAGATAATAAGTAAGTTACAGTGAGTATGGAGTGTATGAGTATAGCGGGTCACGGGAATAAGCTACCGGGGGTTAGATCGGCCTTTGGCGGTCTCGGACCTCATCTCTGGAATAAGAGAGACTTGATTTCCTTTCGCACGCTGTGTTCTCCGGCTTTCGCATCTTATTTATCATTCAGCACGACACCCGGTAGGCGCGCCGGCCTTCTTCTCATGCTTTCTCAGGGGGTTGAGCAAGTCTGGCCGGCTATGATACCGCAAGGACGCTAAGGTTGTGAAGATGAAAGCGTCCCCAAACTACGACGAGGGTTCGGAGCCCAAGAAGTCTTGTAAGACAATCCAGGTCGTCAGAAGCATCGCAAACTTCTGCCTGGCTAATTGGCTTATATTTGGCTTCGGCCTCGCCACTTTGATGGCATATCTCTTCCCTTGTCAGTGAACTACTCGCGTCGTTGTCTGCGGCTAAGACATGCTAAAAGCTTAAAGACGTTGCGGCGAAAGGGGGCATCATCAGATCAGAGTACTCCATCTTGTACGGAGCGGTCGCCCTGATATTTCTGATAAATGCCATGCAACTTTCCCCCGGCAAACTGAGAGAACATGTAACAAACTGGCGCTTGCACATTGTCGTTCAAGGCACTAATCTCATTCTCATTCCCCTCATCCAGTTAAGTCCGTACCCTTAAACTAGGCCCCGCTGGCTTAAGGAGGTTAACTAACAGCCTATTAGTTATAGTTCGTATCGTGATAGCCGCAGGAGGAGTAAGCTCCGGGGCCATCGAGGCTAGTATCCTCATCGGGATGATTGTCGCTAGTTGTATTCCCACGACTATTGCATCGAACGTGGTGCGTACTGAAAAAGACCCTTTCGCGATTTAATGCTTAAAGTAATTAGGTTATGACGAGAAACTCGGGTGGTGATGAAGCCGCCGCTATAATCGAGGTCGTCATTGGTAATATCAGCGGCGCCATCCTGACCCCTTGGCTGATTTATGGCTATCTACCACGCGATCCGGAATTTGATTCACTTAGACCTGCACCGCCGACCAACTTAGGTCCTATGTATGCAACAGTTATGAAACAGTTAGGTCTGAGCGTGTTACTCCCGCTTGCTGTCGGTCAAGTATTTCGATGGACTTGGCCGCAGCAGGTAACCTGGTTCTTGAAAACATTATACCCTTCCCAGCTTTGTTCGGTATTGCTCGCTACAGTAGTTTGGTAGGCTGGTCTCGTTTGGTTTTCTCCGGTTATAAATGCGAAATGAAAGCTGATAGCTCTTAGGTCAACCTTTTCAGGGGCGTTCGAAACAGGGGCAATATATTCACTACCGAACTCATCCGTCATCTTCAACGTGTTGATGAACGTAGCAGAGTATGTTCTGTTCACAGTGATTTGCTATTACATAGCGTATCCGCCGAACCTCCTGATAAGAGCCCTGAACTCTCTCATTACTGATTCCAAAGCCGGATCACATCTCCCCGCGACGCTGAGGCGTGCTATAACGGTCAGGAGAATGGATCCAATCCAAGTCGTAGCTGTCTGCTTCTGTGGTGCCGCAAAGACCACTACCCTTGGGATACCGTTGGTCGCCTCGATGTGGTCTCAACTGGACAATTTTACTATATCCTCAATCCAGGTTCCCGTCTTGCTATACACCGTGGAACAGGTGTTCCTCGCCCAGTTCTTCACCATATTCTTCAAGCACTGGCTTGAAAAGGTTACCAAAAGCGCAGCAGACGCGGAATCTAGAGAACCACACGAAGGCGCGAGTACAGCTAAGAAATCGACTAATTTAGAGGCCAACGATGAAATCAAATAGAAAGCATGACGGCGGAAGGCTGGATGGCCGATTGTACCACCAACAAAATATTTCCCCTTTGTCACCAAAGAGGCTTCACGATTAGCCCTTCCATGTCACGCTATGGCTCACGAAAAACCCCGACTCTTACACACAAAAGTGCTTATTGGCTCCCCAAATGAATCCGGTTTCGGGCAAAGACATTTGAAGTGAAGTAATATGTACATCAAAGAAGAATGAATTGCTTCTTTCCCCTATAATTGGCCAATTTTATGGTTAACTCACTATGACAGAAGTTATAGGCAGGCTTAATAGGCAGGGGGAGACCCCGCCTGCCCGCCCTCCTTACCCACTTTCCCTAGTGCTTAAACTTAGGTGCATATAGCCATGTTACCAGGGCCTTTGAGAACTTGACATACGTCAGATCAGGTCATATGAATCTGTCCCAACTTCTGTAATTGATCGCCGCTTCGCTGCCAAAAAAAGTGCCCAGAAAACGAAGCTTCGAGATACCCTTCCCACTTCCCGATCCGATATATACAAAAGTTGCAATAGTAGTCCTACTTCACTCACTCTGCCAGGCTTAGGATCGCGAACATTCGAAAAGTCGACGATCATTCTTCTCGACATCACACATACGCGCCGGGGAGATAAACGGCAACATTGTACAGCACAGCAGAGGGTATCATACCTAAGTAGTCAAAGATGACCTCGATCGATTGTCTGCGGGGCTCTTGTCATTGCGGCAGAAACCAGTACGTCGTTCAGATCCCCCCGGACGCCTCTGGAGCAGCCCAGGTCGTCTTCGATTCAGGCTTTCGTCAAAGTGAGTACATCCTGTACATGGACACGGGCGCAGATGACTGCTTAACATAAAGATCGGGTTTGGGCTTTCGACTCCCATTCCCTGGTGACTGAAAACCATTAGATTCAGCGGAGAGGCTAACGTCGTGTGTGATCCAGGGATCTCTTCAGCAGCTCCCCTTTCCGCCTTCCTCCGTGTCCCGCTATCCTGGTATCATAGTCGAACCTTTGCCTTCTTTCCCGACGAGTCAAGCTCAACTATCCGACGCGTCTATTCCCATCCTGCTGAACAACATGCCTTGAGACACTTCTGTGGCTTTTGTGGCACACCGATCTCTTACTGGTCTGAGAGACCCAGGAGCGAAGCTGATTATATCCAATTGACGCTCGGTAGCCTTTTGACTGAAGACCTGCATGGGCTAGACGAGATAGGCCTTATCCCAGGAGGCCTTGAAGACGACAGCATGGATATCGTGGCAGCTCCTACGGCCAACACTGGCCCGCAACTGATTGGACGCGACATCACCAGCATCCCATGGTTCGAAAGCCTGATATCGGGCAGCCGTCTAGGCAATTTACAGACAACTAGAGGCGCTCGAGAAAGTCAAGATGGTAGGATCCGCGTCGAGTGGGAGGTTACAGAGTGGACAGCCGACGATGATGAAGAGGCGAACACTGGCAAAAGGAAACTTGAGGAGATGGAAACCGGGGACCAAGGTAACGCTTCTTAGGTTTTCTCCGACCTTACATCTCGGGAGGACCGTCGAGCCGTGCATCTGCATCCTCCCCGGCCTTTAGCATGCATGCCGATAATATCAAGGGTGAGGCGGTTTCCAAAGGTATCACTTTCTGCGGTTCGCCAGAGAAACCATCTTCAACTTGCGCCGTTGCGCCATATCTAATCTGCAGCAGTCGCCTTGCTTCATGTAATACTACGCACTAGTTAATCCGCGAGTCATGAGTTACGTTACCGATTAGTTTTCGGTGAGCTTATGAAGGTAGCCGTTGGATTTTGGACCGCGCATCCGAGCGGAAATCCGCGAGATGGGGCCGTTGAAGTAAACGAAATTCCCTGCCGCTACATGTACTTCGTAGGCACAAAACAACCTTGACCCTAGCTACGTAAACTAGAGGCGGCGATGATGTGTGATGGTTCGAATCTTGAGCAGCCGGTAGAGCGTGTCATGCAAGTTCATGGATGCACAACCTATAGTAGGAACCCCGAACTCCCGCAGTGCATACGATAACCCATCTCATTCTTCGGCCGGAATATCATACGTACCTCTGTCCCTGGAGGCTCAGCAGGACCCCCAAAACCCAGCTGTGTCCACACCACACTCTTCCCGAACCTAATGCAACCTCATTTCGCCGCAAATGCAGCGTATCTTCTTAGCTAGAGGAGGGCTAGCGGTGTCTAGTCCGATGCAATCCGAAACCCAGGGGACCTCGCGTGCGGGTAATCGTCCCCAGGGTCACTTCCGGGTTTTTGCCGTTCTTTTTCTAATCGAAATTTCCCCGAAGTTTTCACGATCCTTGGCGCATGAAAAACCGCATGTTCGGAGACACGGGCCGTCGCTGGCATCGACCAAGTTGCCGGCACGGAGAAATTTAGAGGCGCGTCCATGCATAAACGATTTGCCCCTGCAGTGTTACCCGATAAGTATAGTATCCATCTACGCTACTAACTACTCCTGACCACCTCCAAATTACCCCGCCGGAGGGGTCCGTTGCCTCGCCATGGATGTGTTGGAGAATAGTTAGTATCCTACAAGCCTGTTCCTCTCGGCCGTCACGGTCCGATATGGGAGAATCGGGAAATCCCTAGCTCGTTGCTCTCATATGAAGCTCCAGGATGAGACCCCATGATGATGGATATAAGAAGTCGCAGGCCCCGGGGCTTCGTCAAGAGAAGGCATTGTGCCGCCCTTATCCTCCTCTGCATCTCTTCCTGTACGATCTAACTAGCAGATCGCCTACGGCCTTGGCGAGAATTCGTACGGATATAGCCTTTTTTCCAGGCGAGATCGAGCGGGCTTTCACTGCGCCTCATATAGGCTAGATACCCCCTTGTTGTCGGTTGATTTCGTACTTGGTGAAGCTCCAACATGTCGTTGCCTTCTGACTTCCTTTGGGGCTTTGCCACAGCTTCGTAAGTCCCTTTTTTGTGGTTTCCGGCGCTATCGGGGGAGGAACCTCTCTTTATAATCCAGATGAAAGGTTCCGGGGCTGACTTGCATTCTCCCGTCCGGTTAGCTATCAGGTCGAAGGCGCCGTTGACAAAGATGGCCGCGGCCCGTCTATTTGGGACAAGTTCTGTGCCAAAGAGGGCAAGATTGCTGGCGACGCTGACGGATCGGTTGCTTGCGATTCATACAACCGAACTGCCGAAGACATCGCTCTCTTGAAGAGGCTCGGCGCCCCTTCCTACCGGTTCTCCATCTCCTGGTCTCGTATTATCCCGAAAGGCGGCCGCAATGACCCAATCAACCAGGCCGGCCTTGATCACTACGTCAAGTTCGTCGATGACCTGATCGAGGCGCGAATTGAACCCCTAATCACGTTGTACCATTGGGATCTTCCCGATGAGCTTGACAAGCGATACGGAGGCTTACTAAATAGAGAAGAGTTCCCTCTCGACTATGAGCACTATGCCCGCGTCGTCTTCAAGGCGATTCCCAAGTGCAAGAAATGGATCACTTTCAACGAGCCCTGGTGCAGTTCTATTCTCGGCTATAGTACCGGCTACTTCGCCCCGGGCCACACTTCCGACCGGACCAAGTCTCCCGTCGGTGATTCGAGCCGGGAACCTTGGATTGTTGGCCACAACCTGCTTGTTGCTCACGGTAGGGCAGTAAAGGTCTACCGCGAGGAGTTCAAGCCCACAGACAAGGGTGAGATCGGCATCACCCTCAACGGTGACTACGCATATCCTTGGGATCCCGAGGACCCCCGGGACGTCGAGGCCGCCGACCGCAAGATCGAGTTTTCCATCTCATGGTTCGCCGACCCGATCTACCTCGGCAAATATCCCGATTCTATGCGCAAGCAGCTCGGCGGCCGTCTGCCCGAGTTCACGCCGGAAGAGCTGGCACTAGTCAGGGGCTCCAACGATTTCTATGGCATGAACCACTACACAGCGGACTACGTTAAGCATGGTGATGGCAACCCGCCCCCGGAGGACTTCTTGGGCGACTTATCGACTCATCCCTACAACAAAAACGGGGAATGCATTGGTCCTGAGACTGAGTCCTTCTGGTTGCGTCCGAACCCCCTAGGGTTCCGAAAACTCATCCACTGGCTAAGCGAGCGCTACGGCTACCCTCCTATCTATGTGACGGAGAACGGCACTAGCATTAAGGGGGAGACCCAACTGCCCGAGGAGGAAATCCTCAATGACGAATTCCGTGCCAACTACTTCCGCGACTACGTCCATGCTATGGCAGACGCTGTCACCAAAGACGGCTGCAACGTAAAGGGGTACATGGCATGGTCGCTGATGGACAACTTCGAGTGGGCCGAGGGATACAACACCCGCTTCGGATGCTGCTATGTCGACTATGAGCATGGCCAAAGACGGCAAGAAAAGCTAAGCGGCAGGAAGATGAAGCCGCTGTTCGATAGCCTCATCAAGAAGAACTAGAAAGGATAACATGGAAGGGGATTTGATCCTAGTTGACGGTGGAGCGCGTACGGTTGTATTGGACATAGGGTGAATTGGAATACAGTAGGGTTTGGATAGGGCAAATGTTGATAACGATTCTCTAAATCGGCCTGTGATAGAGAGAGGGTGGTCTCGGTCCAGCTCCATGATAACCCGGCGTGAATCTTCTTAGGCTTTGGCTATAAACCAGAGCAATGAACGATAAAATGATACGTCAGTGCGGGCGGCGCGAGGCGGTGCCTTTGAACTTAGAACATTAACGGGCTTTTCCAGGGCCTTTAGTTGAGTTCCTTACCTGTTACCCCATGCTGTGAAGGAGAACGTGGTTTTGAAATCAACCGTGAAAGTCTTGACTTCGTTGCTGGCGATCTCGGTGAGTCCAAGGTCGGGGTCAAACAAAGCACAATTTACTGCAAAGGGCAACGCTTTACGTCGATTTCGGATAAGTGTCCATTTATGCACTAATGGAACAGGTATATAATGGTCATTTAGGCGGATTTCGCAGTGATATGTGATTAGCTGACAGGCGAACCGAGCACGATCCTTAACCATCCAACCATCCACATGACCTTAACTTAGTGGCCGGACATTCTTATGCATGCACATGTGTTTACTGCGGCCCGCGATACGTGGATCCCTATTGCAGGGTTCTAGGTTTGACCCGGAAACATCCATGTCCCAGGTAGCAGCCTCGCTCATTAGCGGAGCAGGGTCGGAGGCAGAACGATTTTTGCCCTAACGGCACACAATAATTAGCCTTCATTCCCTAAACTATCAAGTATGCGGTATTGTGTATTCCCTAGCATGGCTGACAATCACATTGCGAAAGTAGCCACTCAAATGATATCAAGCTCGTACCAACACCGCCTGGTGGTCCTGTCCCAAAAAGCAGCTTTTACCAAATGTTGATATACACTCAAAATATGCAGAATTCCTCTGCCACATCGGCCTGGACCGACTCTGCGCCTTCTGATGGGAAAGACGTCGTTCCAAGTCGCTGGTATCCGGGAAGAGTGGGTGAACGTCCCAATATCAGAGCCTCTATCCAACGAGTGCCGTAGTTAGTTTCGTACTTTATCATCGGTAGCACGTAGACGTCAGTTTCCGGAAACTCAAGGACACTGAATAGGTTATCCGAATCCTCCATGTTGAGGGCCACGCGCCTTTGGACTGTGAAACCGCCGTCTGGCATTTGTACCCTCTCCAGCGGGACGTCCACATGACAGGAACTTGCTCCCGGAAAGGTGAGGGTCGCGGCTGACCCCTTCCACCGCGGTGATGGGTTCCACCTCATTGTGGTGTGCAGCAACGTACCCTTCATCCTCATGAAACCAAACGTGACCCTCCCGAAAGGGTCTGCGGTGCCCGTCGTAATATCCACCTCGAGGATCCGAGACAGATGGGAGCACGAGGCAAACTTCGCGGCGCCGACGTGCGTGACCTCGCCCACCACGGACGCCCAGGACCAGCTGGGCGCGAGATATTTCCGCGGTGAGTAGGACGGCCGCATTATCTCCACCCTCCTGAACCAGAGGAGCCCCCGCATCGTCAGGGACGTGGGCTCCGGCGTGACCCAAATCCCGGCGGAGAACTTCCCGGGTAGCGACCGTGCCATCACCTTCGATACGCCTGCGAGCGCGATGAGCCTGTCGGTATCCTTGGTGAGGTTGCGGGTCGTATAGTCCCCTAAGATGCGGAACCACTCATCCTCCGACGTCGATGTCTGCGGTGTGGTAACCTCGGATGGCGCCTGTCCGCATTCGCAGGCTTGCGCCGCCTCGCACTCCCACTGCGCTTCGCCCGCTGTGAAGACGACGGAGCGCGGGGAGAGAAGTCTCTCCTGAAAGGTCCACCCGCGCGTGTCCACCGGCTCGAGGCGTCGCTGGTCGGGGGTGGAGTCCAATCTGTAAGGCCGATGATGCCCGGATTGGGGCACCTTCCTAGCGCGGATCTCCGTCCACCGTTCCCCTAGCTGCACCTCCCGGAGCAGGACCGACGCGTCCCTTTCCCTCTCCAGGAAGCCCTCGTTGCACGATGCCGCTGAGCTCGCGACAATCGTCAGCAGCGCGTGCCTATAGACAGTGCTCATCTTGCACGACTCCTCGTCCCAGTCCGCCGGGTCGTTCTGGATGATGCACAGCGAGTCGATCCAGATCAGGTTAGATCCGATCCGGAGCGAGAAGCGGACGGCGTCCTCGATCGTCCTCGGCAGGGCGGCGGTGCTCACGCCGTCTCTCAGGGCGGGGAGCGTCGTCACGGTGGCACGGAGAGGCGGTTCGCCAGAGCCCCAGCAGTAGCTTAGGGCCGTGTACCGCTGGTCCATGGATTCGCCGAAGTTGACCAACTTCACCCGCGAGCTCTCTGGATCGATCTCCAATATTCTCTTCGGCCATTTCTCGTCTAACCCCTGACTTGCCTTCCGGCAGGCTATGTGGTTCCGAACGCACTCGTCCAGGCAGTCCTTGACGAATTTGCATGTTCCGGCGGACGACGCTTGGGACGGCAGCCCAGCGGCTGGTGGAAACCTGTAGACCTGTGGCTGCTCTGCGCGACTAGTTTAGATCTATGCCACATGATTTCCATAAAGCGGCGCGGTTCTCCTGACCTTCGGTACTGTAAATCTGTAGAATCGGATGTCTCGTCTGGCCGTGGATGGTGAATCTCTCGGCATCGTACCTCACGTAAAACTCGCCCGGACCCGCCATGAAGTCGGGGTCTTCAGGGGTCCAGAACCGCTCCACGGCCGCGAGATATAGCCCGCAGGCCCAGCAGCCTTCCTCGGCCGCCTTCCTCACCGCCCCGACCCGCCTGTAGCGCCTCGATTTATACGTGTCCTTACCGGCGCCCGACGTCGTCGCGTGGTTATCGTTCTCCCAGGCGCAGCGGCCGCATAACTCCGCCGAAGCCGGCAAGAACCCGGATGCGGGCGCTGCCATCTTTGAGCGGATTTTCGTTTTTCGTTTTATCCTCGCAAGAGGCCCTCAAATCTTCGAGAGACAGCGCGACCGCCATTTTTATATGTGTTGACGACGCTGATGTACCGGCGAAGCGAAACTGAAGCCGCGCATGGCGAGTTCGCTTTGTGGGTGTTCAAGGGGCGGGCGCTTACACGCCGGGCAGTCATTGGCCCGCGGTAGTAAGCAGCATATGCGGGCGGGCCTGTCTGCGACGCCCAACGACAGTTGGACCTGCAGTGGATTAACGAGCAGGCCCGTCTTTTTCTGGCCAAGAGGCCCAAGTTAGACGAGGCATGTAGAAGTGAAACTGCCCCTAGGTATATATTCCGGTAAACGTGAAGTGGTGGAGGCATGGGATGCTCTTTGGAGCCTCGTCATACTGCGTAGCTCAATTACCGTTACCGGTACTTTGGAAGCACGCCCCTGAGTTTCATAACTAGCTAGTGGGCGTAACTGTAATGGGCTTTGGTGGTCGTAATATCTCCTTCGTGCACCAACGCACTAGTAAAGTCAAGTCGTCAGGGCCTTCGAAGGGTGATGAACAAAGTTATCCTTCTTAGGATTCTGCGCTCCGTCATGCGGCGACGACAATGGTCTCGACAAGATGGTTGGAAGGCTGCGCTAAGTTTAAACAGTAGGGCTCAGGTGTCACATGTAAGTAAGTGGTTTGATTTTGGGGTTTAGCCAAACTGAGACGACTGGTCCCATGCCAGTTTACTGTTCGAACGAGGAGAAGGCACACATGGTTCTCCGTTTAGCCGTGTAGGCTTCACTTTTCCCTGGTAATATTAGCCTCAACCTACCAGGAAGGAGATATGGCTATTGCAATCCCATGTCTCATATTCATTCTACAGTGTCTGATCGCATAGTCGCCATGTTTCACTATAGAGTATTCATTCATCTGCAGCTCTTGGGTGAGGAATCATTAAGGGTTGGGGCGATCGCGGCGTGATAGCAATGGATGGCGCTAGTATTCTGACTGAGAACCTTCTGTCAGGTAGGTATTTACACTACCTCGATTGAACGACTGAAGGTTGGACAAGGGTACAACCATCTCTGTTGAACCTAGAGATAGGATGTTTCGTTAGGCGGCGTCGCCAAGAACGAAACTTACAGTAAGATCTACCTCGAGTTGAAGTGAGAATTGGCTCGTGAGACCAACAGACTCGACATGAGCTTCATATTTGAACTAATTCAAGAGCTGTCTTCTAGTATCCCAACCCTGCCTATTTCTTCTGTGGGGATATGGAGTTGGCCTTAGACTCGGCTGGCAACTGTGCAGATGCTTTTAAGGACGCAATATTCTCGTCGATGACGGCGATCTCAGCGTCTAGTCGAAGTACCTTCTCCTCCAACATGTCCACGTACTCCTTATCCGAAAGGGATCTCATTGGACTCCATTTCGAGTCGAGCCAACTGGTCTTGGTTTTGGGCTCTTTGAGCTCATTGTTCTTCGCCCGTTGTGAAACATATGAGCTGCCAGCACCAAGCATAGAGAAGAATAGAATTCCAGGTAAGATATTCTTGGGCCCTCCTAGACATCCGGTCAGCTTCTCGGAAAACCTAAGCGCAATGTCGTAGGTGACTTACGGAACATGCCCCCGACCATGCCGGATACACCACCAGCGATACCGCTCGCTTTGACGTGGTCAGACTTGCTGAGATTCTCTTCACCACCCCATGCGTGCCAGAGAAGACTTTTTGAAGCTACAGTCTGGCATTAATAGGCTAGTAGTCATGACATAGACAGAGTGCCTACCGGTATAAGTTGAGCCTAGAGAGAACCATTGAAGACCAGCGACTAATGCGAAAAGTGCAGGCGGAGCTCCCCGGAGGATGCCAGATCCTGCCCCGAAAACTGTGCCAATGGTGCCTAAGTCTAGTTAGTCGCAGGTCTGACTTCCCGCCAGGGGCAGGCTTGGGTTACCAGTGACTGCGCCTGCTTGAAGCGATTTTGCCCCTATCTCTAGCAACTCAGCGGTAGAGGGCATCTCATTATTGTGAGTTCCAACTGTTCTTGAGGAAGCAGGATTTGCATTATCTGAAGTGGCATCTGCCGACGGCCGTTGATTCGAAGGCTGAGATGGAGAGGCCATAACGACTAGTTAATGTGCAATTTCTTTAAAAAAATTGTTTTTGTAAATGTGTTGTAAGCTATGGGCAGCGACTAGGTAGTCGTTACACCCTGGATAGAAGGGTCAAGAGGCTTCTTGTACTGTCTTTTAGCACGAGCAATGGCTCGGCGGAAGGAAACGACGACACAATGAAATGGATGATATTTGGAAGTCGCTCAACGAGGCGTCATAGGATTACGATTGCGCACCCATCATCACGGAAGGCGTTGTTATCTGATGGGTGTCCCCCGTCCAGGAACGATCTTGGACCGACAAATAGAGATAAGATGCGCTATTCTGTGATGGAAAGATGGCAGTTCACATTTAGCAGCTTGGTTCAGCTGTCAGACAGCTGGAACTACAGTGAATAATTGTATGTACAAATTTTCCCTCACTACTAAAACAAAGGCTCCCTGGACTTGCCTGTCAACCTGTTTTATCTGTACAGTAATGGGCCACCCGAGGATCGAGGTGGAACAGCTATTTTCATTTAGGGCTTAGCGTCTCCCACTTTAAACTTTAAGTTAAATCTACTATGTACTTGTGTATTATTTGAACTCGGAAAAAGACTTGGTCTCACAGCCTTTCCCCTCCTAAACCCCTGGCCACACTAAAGTCAGAAGAAGATTTCATTCGATAACCCCAAGGACACCTGCCCGCCGAGCGAAAACAGGACGCGGAGGCGAACCATAAAATTTATGACCTCTTTCTTGATTCTGATTCTGGTTCTAGGACGAGGGAGACTCTCATCGCAGCCCAGCCCAGAGCCCATCTGAATTCAGCATTAGCCTGTACTCTGGGCTAACTTCTAAGTACGAAGTACCTACGTAGGTATTCGTACACCTCCCCGCCCACATACTTACATACTACCTCTATTTGCATATCTACACATGCAACATCCAGGCCCTAGTCCTAAATTTACAACTTTGTGCAATCCTCCCACCTTTTTCGCCGATTTCAACATTCCTACCAGTCCCGCTTTGCACTTGGACTAGACAATATCGATAAATTTCTCCCCCCCCGACACAAAACACCAAACTTCATACAGAGACAGAATTGCCGACGAAGCTTTAACTTCTTCGGCCATTCTTCAATCTTTGAATACGCGCGGCGGCCTGTAGATCGTTGCGCGTTGCTCACAAACCGCAATCATGGGTATGTTAACGTCACTCCTCCGGCCCCATCTTATGAAGAACCACAATGCGATCCCTTCTCTCCTTATCTGGATCTGGGCTTCTAACATGAATTGTTCGCAGCGCCCAAGAAGAAAGAACAGAAGACGATGTCCCTCGGGGCCTTCTTGTCTGAAGAAAGTTAGTTATCCCACTCGGCGCTCCTGCCGCCCTTGCCACCTGCCTAACCGGCGATGGACGTCACCGCGCCATAACTCTTGCACAGCGAACTAGGACTAACCTAGAATGATATAGAATATGGTGGATCGTGGGCTGATGAAGTCGAGGAGTCATTCGGTATGTCCTATACTGTCTCTATTGACGGTATAGCACCAATTATATTAACGTGACCCTATAGGATCTCAGCCTCTCCCTCCACCCACTACCGAGCGACGAGGTGGCTATTCGAGCTATGGAGGCTTTTCAAGCGATCGAAGTATGTCTTTCAATTTGTCTCATTTGTTGCTTTTGGCCATTCAAAGGCCTCATGTCTTGCTGTTGACTGACTTGAAAATAGACTATGCTCCTCGCGACTCGTTCCCGACTCAACTCCCTACTAAACCTCCCTACACCGCTCATTTGGGCAACCTCTCCTACGATGCTACCCAGGAGGCCATCACAGAATTCTTTGAAGGCTGCGATATAACGAGCGTTCGAATCATCGAGGACAGGATTGAGCAACGGCCTAAAGGATTTGCCTATGCCGAATTTGCTAATGTTGAAGGCTTGAAGCAAGCTTTGACCCTCGATGGAACTAGCTTCCAGGGCCGCACCATCAGGGTCAAGATCGCTGATCCTCGTAAGTTCTTCCATCTTAACACGCTAATCTCCACGTATAATAACAAGCTTCTAGCCAAGGAACGTGAGGATCGAGGCGATACCGCCCGCAACCTCTCAAGCTGGGAACGGAAGGGTCCCCTCGCAGATCTTCCGTCTCGCAATAATGATCGCCGCGCCGACTTCGGTGAGCGCCGTGCTCCCGCTTTCCGAGATGGCCCCCCCGACGATGGCAAGACTCGCGATTTCGGCAACTGGGAACGCAAAGGTCCGCTTTCCCCGCTCCCTCAACCTGAACGCCCGGAGGGTTTGCGAGACAGCAGCCGGCCCCTATCAAACGACGCCAGCCGGGGCGATTCATTCAGAAAGGACCGACGGGCAAGCCCTGCTACCTGGGGTGAGGGTCGACAGGAAGGATCTCGTCCTCCTAAAGAGTTCAGAGAGCGACCTGAGCGCCCCGAGCGCACTGAGCGAGCTCCTACTGCTGCCGAACTTGACAACTCGTGGCGCAACAATATGAGACCAGACCGCTCTGTCAAATCCCCTGGGCAGTCCCGCGATAGCAGCCAGACGCCCGCCTCACCCGGCGTTGCTCCATCTCAAGGACCGACTGGCTCTTCCCGACCCAAGCTCTTCCTTCAGAAACGCACTGTTTCGGAGAGCCCCGATGCGCTCTCACCCCCTCTACCCTCTGCGGGCAGCTCGAAGCCAAGCCCGTTCGGTGCCGCTCGCCCTGCGGATACGGCTGCTAAAGAACGAGAGATCGCCGAGAAGAGAGAGCAGATGTTAAGGGAGAAGAGGGAGGCTGAGGAAAAGGCCAAGGAGGAACGACGTCTTGCAAAGGAGGCGGCCGCGAAAGAGGCTGCTGCGAAGGAGGCGGCCGCGAAGGAGGCGGCCGCGAAGGAAGCTGCCGCAAAGGAGGCTGCAGAGAAGGAGGCTGCAGAGAAGCCGGCAGCCGAAGCTACTGAGGCGAAGGCCGAGCCTACCGAGGAGAAGGTAGATGTTCCGGCCGAGACCAAGGAAACCAAGGAAGCCAAGGAACCAGCGGGCGTACAGAATGGAGTAGCGGGAGAGCAGAAGATACCCACCAGGCCGAGAGAAAACCCCCAGAATCCGAAATCGAGAGCGGTGGAGAGTGGCAACTGGAGAACGTCACCGGGAGAGCAGCGCCCAGCACGCGGAGGCTATCAGAATGCCCCGCGCGGTACCCGTGGTGATGCTCGAGGACGCGGTGGCGCCCCGCGAGGGCCGAGGAACTTTGAGGGAAGGCCTCCCCGTACCAATGGTTCCCCCGCCTCCGCCCAGCAACCATCCCAACCTGCATCGCCAGCTCCCTTTGCCGAAGCAGAGGCGGCGCCGGCACAGGACCCCGATGGATGGACTACCGTTCCAGCGAAGGGTCGTCGCAACCAGGGTGCTCGCGTATAGGCAGCATCTCAACGTTTGTACCATACCAATCTTCCCCACTAAGGCTCTGCAAAATGGTGAATTTGTCGGCACGGCATAATACTTGGACTGAAAATACGAATCCTGCTCTCCGATCTCGTGCATCTTTTCGGGTGATAAGAACACTGGGCTCACTAGCTATATTATGCATGTCCTGGCTTTCCAGTTACTCGTCTCCGACGCCCTCATGCCCTGGGGTCTATCGACTTCCTGATGATTCCCTCGAGCGTCTCTCAAGTTCCTTGCGGCCGGCTGGAAGCCAGCCATCACATTGGACGTAGCCTTGTGGTTCGTCTGATTGAAGAAGTCAAACTACTCTGCCTTGTCTGTATTTCATCCCTTGTTTGCCTCGAGCGATGTCCTTGGTCGGGCACGGCGGTTTCTGTTGGTTGGAGGAATGTGTCTCTCTTTTCATTACAAAGAGAGAGGAAGAAAAAAGGAGGGTCTCGGATCAAAAGTTTCAAGGCGTTCGGCGGTTCGTCTGGACTCCCTCTCGTCTGGTTTTCTGTACTCATTGTGTTTGGGGAGGGGTGACATCGATGGGGTCTATCATCTATCATGTACGCATGCATCCTACTATTTTACGTGACGGTGACTTTGACGGCCTACGAACGTTGCCGGCACACGATCAAGCCGGTCTGGTTCCGGCGATGTAGTCAGTTGGTCAATAGAATCCCCGCAGCGTATAGACATAGGGGAAAACGGGAATGCGAAGATCTCATGAAAAAACTACTTGCTTCCATACGATTGTAACTCTGATTATTATCTACTTCTCGACCTCGTGCTTCAGGAATGCCTCCCAATAAGAAACCATGGTTGTGTCATCACCAAACCCTAAAACCAACACGACTGTCGATGCTCGCATCTAGCTATTTCTTGAACACCTGCGCGCCCAGCCGCTCGATCTCTCTCCCTTCCACAGTAGACTTGCCCGCGGCCTCGAGCAGGCGTGCCCACGCGTCGGCGTCGCGGGCCTTGACGGCCTCCTCGGCCGCCTTGACGCGCATGCCGCACTTCTCGTACATCTTGATGGCCTCCCCAGGCTCCAGGTTCGTGCACTTCGGGATGAAGGTCGCCGCAAGGCGCGGGTTGCCCGCCTGTAGGGTCTGGTTGAAGAAGGGCTGGAGTACGGGCAGGCAGGTCAGTCTGGATTTCCCGATGCGGAGTAGAAGGGGGAGTTGCTTACCTCCCAGCCGATGGGGCTCTTCCTGCCTTTGGCTATCTCCTCGATCTCGTTCCAGTCCCGCTTGGCGACGAGGGCTCTCAGGCTGTCGGATAAAAAACTCGTCAGCCGCTCGCACATATATGAAAAAAGAAATATATATAGAAACATCGACGGGGTTGAAATGCTCACCGGATCCACCAGACCACCTTCTCGGGGATCTTGAACTCGCTCTGGATCTTCTTGGCCTTGTTGTGGTAGCCGAGCCTGATGAGCTTGAACAGCGTTTCGTTGACGCTGAGACCGGTGAAGGAGTCGGTGAGGTCGCGGTCGAGCGCCTCTTGCATCCGCAGCAGCGTCGCCGCGTCTTTGAGGGCCGCCACCTCGAAGCCGTGCTCGCGCGAGTCGGACAGCAGCTTCGCGGCGAGCGCGAGCTTGTCCCCGGCCGTCCGCGCGTCCGGCTGGCGCAGCGCCTCCCGTATGAACACGCCCGCGCCGTCGACGCGGCGGTCGTCCTGGTAGTAGAGGTCTTTCAGGAGGGCGTTGTCGCCCTCCCGGGCTGCTGACGACTCGAAGAGAGCCGTTGCTGCCGGTCGCGCGTTGATAACCCGGAAGAAGGCGGCGAGTGGCAACTTCTTCTTCAAATGGAGCAGGACGAATAATATCAGATCGGAATCGCCGCTCTCTATGGCCTTGTCCAGCGCGATCTCGTCTTCCTCCATACTAAGAAGGAGAGGCACTTGTCGCCCCGCCCGAGGTTCGTGATTCAGCAGTTCGGTGGCCAGACGTCCACGACCCTCGTCGTAAGCAGCGCGGGCGATTGCTTCGAAGGAAATGCCCGGCTTGCCAGCCAGCCTCTCCACGACCATTTGACATATCGTATCATCATCCTCCGCGCCAATGCGGACTTTTGTAGATGCCCAGTGCACATAGATGCGGTCTGTCGATAGACCCAGGTACCCAGCGATCCGGATTGCTAGCAGGTATTCGTGACGATTGATGAGCCGTCCTATAAGTCCCTCCGGTGTCAAGCGCTGGTATTGCTCATAGGAAAGGGGTAAACCGATCTCGTAGAAGCGAACGGCATTGAGGACTCGCAAAGTCTCACACATGTCTACGAAGTCATCGCTGTTGTAGATGTCTAATACCGACTTGCCGAATGACGCCGCCTTCAGAAGCTGTTTCTGCCAATGAATGTTGAACTCATGCCCTGCCGCAGCGACACACGTGTCGACGGCTTCGACAAGGTTTGGTCGAATAAGCTGGATATTATCATCAGCTTTAGGAGACTGATTCTCAAGCTGTTCGACCGCGTCCAGAAGCACTGAAGCCGGTGATTCTGTACCATAACGGAACACCTCGTCGGTAACATCTGGCACTTTCTGAAGAAAGTCGCAGACATCATTGGTAAGTAGACGCACACCGTCATGATCTTGCGCCGGTCAGCTCTGCACATAGTTTAATAACACGTTGACTCTTACCAGGAATGACGTGGACTCGCCCTTCATAGACATAACTTGCTCCTGCATTATTCGGGCCGACGACCTTCACTTCGTCTTCCCAGGCAATGACAACAGCATCATTACCACACCATTGTAAATATGTGGGTGTGATCTGGGATTTGGAGTCATGCTCGCTCAGCCTGTTCTGAAAGTCTGCCGTGATAACATGGGCCTTGCCGTCTACCGCGTAGATCGCCGCGAACTTTCCATTCGGAGACACGCTAATGTGAGAGAAAGGGCCTATGTCAAGAAAGCGATCCTCGCAATCGGTAGCATCTACGACGTAGATGGTCTTACCGATGCTCAGTAACACCTCGACTGTCAGCGAGAGGGTGAAGCTAGGGGGTATAATCGTCCACGCATGAACTTCCCCTTCAGGCGGTGTGGCCAGCGCCTTGGGGCGTGGCTCATCGTAAGACGAGACGGTTATGAGCAAATTGTTGGTGAGCAGGGCGACCATCCCATGGTCGTAGAACCGACACGATTGGACGCCAAACTCTTCGGCCTCGCGGCCGAGAGAGAACTGGGTGAAGTCCCCCTGTAAGCCATAGTAGCATCGCACGGTCCCGTCATACCCGACTACGAGAAGTCTCTCATGTTCGGACCAACCAAGGCCCTTGATCGAGCCCTTATCCCAAGCAATGCTCTTCAGGAGCTTGCCGGCACAGCTATATATGTCAATGCTGGGCTTCGAGGATTGGGAGGCACGATAAGATACGATCTTGGTCTCATCCCGGTAAATGGCTAGGATGACGTCAGCGGAAGGTGTTTAGCAAAAAGTGACAGTTAGAAAGTTGGGAGAATCAAAATAGGATGCTGGTAAGTCACTGTATGTCAAGGCGCCCGGGGGCCAAGAGTTGCTGATGTGTGCTATGACAAGCTATGGCTGCAACCAATGCAGGTCAGGTCACGAGGAGCTCCGCCGGCTACTTCGTATAATGCGCACAACAGCTTGGAATAATCACTATTGTTTTGATTAAAAGTAAAAGTAACCCGGCTTACCTATGGCGCCTCCGTAGGGAGCTCCGGCTACGATGTAGTTGTCCAGGTCCAGGTCCTGGTCGAATATCGCGGTATAGAGCTGGGTCTTTCGGTAGAACCTATCTCCAACCTTCTCCCACCCCGCCGTTGGGTGAGTTGCTGCTTCCATCTTCGCTCATTTTCTTATATTGGTCTCATCATCCAGTTTTTAGATGTCAGGGATGGCTTTGAATTCACCGTCCGGAATAGTAAACACTGCAGGTAAAGTTAAGGGTCGTTGAGCTTGGGATCCCCTGGTCAGGTTGCCATGAGCAAGTGGCCGGATAAAGCTCGGTGATTATGTAATGCTACTTTAGGCCACCCTCCTAGTCAACCCAATTCCCAACCTTTATTACCATTGCAGCTTGCAGCATGTGTGAAATACGTGGCCCTGTTCTTTCATTACCTAGGTATCGCTAAACTTAAAGAAAAGGTAGACGTCACAACCGTCTGCCAGTTATGGGTCAAACCCGTGGCTGAGAGATATTCAGCCCGTCGTGCCCCGACCAGCCTGTATTGCACATGTACCTAATTCATAAAAGGCGGTGATGCTCCTCGGATGCTACGTCAATACCAAGGAGTTACTCGTGCCTAGACCAGTCCATGCGAATAAGGGAGCTCGTAGCGAACGCGCCTCCAGGTTGATCAGTGATGAAGATTTCGGCTCTGCGAAAATGCAGCACCGCCATTCGCTCGTTACTGAGCTGAGCATACATCGTTCGATGGTTCTTCAGTCGCGACGTCGTTTATCGTATAGAATTCATATGAGGAGGTGGCTTTCTTGGGCTTACATGACGTCCACTGTACAATACCATCTTCTTCTGCTTCCTCGCATCTTTTGGCGCTTGAGTCTCGTCGAAAGTGGGTGCTGGGTTACTGCGGCAGTACGGTTGACAAGAGTAGGAGATTTTGAGTGTATATAATTCGTACATACCATCTTCTTGAAAAGCTAAAGCAGAAGTTATCAACAATCGACTGGTCTAGCGCCTAGTCCAGCTTGCCCGCCCAGCTAAAGTCATCTGCAACTGATCAGCAATGCGCGTGAACAGCATTATCGTCTCCGCCCTGGCTCTCATGCCATCGGCATTCGCTATTACTTGTCTCCCCGACATCACCACAACAGTCACTGATAATATGTATGGAGGCGGGCTTCGGACCACCATTAACTACGAAACAAGTAGGATAGGCTAACATCATCGCCCTAGCACCACTACCGTTACCGAGACGGCAACTACATCTGCTTCGACGTGAGCCAATACACCAAACCAAGATTGGATGTTGCAAAACCTCAAATGGCGGGTCAGGGCATCCTACGAGTTCCTCCTGGGAGCTCCTGGGCCGACTAAAAAGATAGCGGAGCGCATGAGATCCAAGCGGACGTGCGCACGCGGCTCATTGACGGTCACGGAGCCGTTCCCACCCCTGACGTCCAGCTCCAAGATGCCGACCTCCACGACGCCGAGCCTTCCGCCCATCGCCTGCACGCCTCCTGCCACTACCACCTGAGCTCGCCGCAGGGGTCCTCACCGCGGGCCTGTTGCGAGACGTGCCACTTTGGCGTAGAGAGCTGCGTGCAGGCCTACTGGTCCCCGTACCAGGGCTGCGTCGTAAGCCAGGCCACCAACGCGGCGGCTGACACCGGCCACCACGTGACCTGCTCGTGCCCCGTCGGCACCTTCGAAGGGCTCATCTACGGCCCGGACGTCAGACCCGCCTTCCGGTCGACGGGGAACATCGCCGGGCCCTGCGGTCAGTCGTATACTAACTTCTAGGGTAATGGATGTTGGCGGAAGTTTGTCGTTCCGATGAGAAAAGAGCGCTGTTAATAGGAGCGTGGGCTGGCTAGGGAAGGTGGAGATTGGGGTTGGACACGCTCTTTGTAATGGATAAACCGCGTTTCGGGGGTAGTAGACCGATATCCAGAGCAAGCTACGACGTGAAACAGCCAATGTGGCAATATTTTGTAGGGACTTATTCATCCAATAACAGCCGCACCGGAAAACCGGCTTTGGAAAGCAAGATCGTGCCCCTTACAGGAAGGAGTGGTGACATTGGGTAAGCTCCCAAAACCCAGATAACGCAGTGCAAGATTTGCACAAGAAGGCTCTGCGACTATTTTCATGATTCTAGACAGGGTTGAACCAACGATGGCAAGAGCCTTGCAAGGAGCCACCCCTCGAAGCGCTGAACTTGAGAGTTGCTCTGGGAACTAGGGGATTAGAGCCCGTACTTCGTATGCGAAGTCAACTACAGTCCTTTATGAAATGCGCTGAACTGAATCAGTTAATAAGATTTTTCCAGGGAATGTGGTAGAGTTTCCGAGCACCAGATAGATGGTATGCTAGGCTGCTCGGATAAGCCTCTTCCAATAATGCCGTAAAGAAAATATGAAAAGAAAAGGTCTAAACGGCAAAAAGAAGTTCGGCTCGGTGTTGATTGCCTACATCTCCTTGACGATAGTCGAACCTATAAGGAAGGTCCACGGTCGGTGTAAGGTCCACGGTCGGTGTGAGGTCCACGGTCGGTATGAGGGCCACGGTTGATATGAGGGCCACGGTCGGTATGAAAAACGTATGCTGTGCCGCAGAATCGAACCGTGGTGTTCCCGGGAACCCCCAGGGGTTCCTGCACGTGAATGGGTTGCCGGCCGAACAACCCACCCCGCCCACAGGCCGGCCCTGGGGACCCGGGATAAGAGTACAGGCTCTTTTTTGACCTATATGCCTGACCATCCACCCCAAAGAACGGAATAAGGTTAGGTAGGGTGTCCGAGAATCCTCCGCTTAGGCTTTAGCCACCGAGATGGTTTTAGGTTGCTCTACGGAACAGTGACGAAGCTTAAGTAAGCCTTGGCTGATATCTGTCTCCATTCCCGGCTCCCGAGACGGTTATAGCCAACGAGATTTCCTCACTTACATCGGGCATTCATCTCATATTTCACATTGAACCTGCCGGGCCGGCCCCTATACGGACGGCCCCCCTTCCCCTCCGTCTCTATGAGCGGCAGCCACAGCGATCTCGTCATCCTTGCCTCAGCCTCCCAATTAACCCAAGGTCCACAGGCGACATAGCGGGCGCGAGGTCGCTACCGGTATCCCCTAAACGCGGTTTGTCAAGCTGGGCTAGTGGCGCTCGTTGGGGTTGTCGACGGTGTGGTCGCCGGGGACGGCGAGTAGCTCGCGGAATTAATGAGCGCTCGTAGCGGAGGAGCGCCGTCAGGGTCACCTTACTCGGGTCGAGGAACAGGCTGAGACATGGGGCAGTGGTTCGACGAGAGGAAAGGTCACTATTGCGTTGGGCGACGGAGTCTTCAGGCTAGAGGATAGTGGGGGAAAGCGTACTAGGAATGGGAGGATCAGCGGCATCATGCCAAAGTAGTCACCAATATCGAACTTTTGAGAAAAAAGAAGATGGTTAGCAAGTAGTTTATTGCATTTGGCTTGGATACACTATTTGCAGAGCAGGACAGAGTCCAAACTATCAACGCCTAAACGCCGGCTTGGGCGAATAGATTCATCCTGTAAGGTCGGGGATCCGGCTTCTCCCTCCCTTGGCATGCCTTTGGAGTGACATGCATGCAAGGCTCCTCAGCGACCGGATAATTGATTCCGGGCGCACTTCATAAAGATCCACCTATCCGACCTGAGCATTTCCGCCCATTCGAAACATCACAGGCAACCTCTTACTGCCATGTAGCCTAAGGAACTTGGCGCGAGCATAGTGACACTTGGGGGCGCATAGAAGTTCAGTGTGGGTAAACCGCACGAACGCACGAACCTGGTCGCATAAGACGGCAGTCCCTTCAAGGCGCACCCTGTCACGAAGGAGTGATGACCTGTGAATCATAGAGGCGAAGCTTGGTTAACATCCGGTATGCGCCAAGATGTTTCAACCCTTGCGGCCGTATCGCTTCTCCATCATCTTCTTATAATACCCCTTCTTGCCGCTCGTCTTGGCCTCTTGGATTTGGCCGTACTTAGACTTGAAGCGACGTGTCGACTCTTCGGTCTCCAGAACTTCGTCTATTAGAGTACGTTTCCTTTCCTTCTTCGTCATCCGAGCACTGTACCATTCCGTCGGGCCCTCGACGAGGACACCGACCTGGCTGAACTCGGGTACGGCAGCCTTGGAATTGTCTTTCCGATAGAATCTAGACGTGTCACGAAAGTTAGCGACGTTGCACACGATAACCTAGCAGGCCATGGGAGCTCCGAACTCGTCCGGGCGCTCAGAGTCAATGCGAAGATAAGGTAATAACTACATGCGCCGCGGAAGACGAAAGGGCATCGTATGCTCACCTCTTGGGATCGAGGATATCCCTCATTTTGAGGATCTGGAGGTCTCGCTTTAATTCCGGGGTGAGATCCGTTCTTGGGAGGTTATACCATGCTGGGCCAGCATCGGCTTTTGTAGGCTGAAACTCCGTTAGCGAGCTGCTGGTAAAGAAGCGCCGAGAAGAATTTGTAGGGAAATGGGAAGTCTCAGAATAACTATGACAAAGTATAATCTATCATTTTGGCGTGGTAGCATTACCCATGACGGGAGCAGTTACCACTTCAAAAAAATGGGATATTGTTTTCATCATTGGAAAAGGGTTTGCAGATATTGAGCTTGCGAGCAAGACGGAAGAGGACATACATTTTCTTTTTTACTCTTCCGGGCCTCCGGGACGCGCACAGACAGCCGTTCCTTGGATTTGGTCTCAGAAGAGGTCGGCTGAGGTGCTTGCAGGATGGTAGTCATCGTGTCTCGCTTGCTGTCCTGGGCCTGAGCAGCCTCAGACTTGGTAGGCTTTACGAGGCTTTTGCCATCTTTCTCTTGTGTCGAGAGCCTTGCCTCCGCCTCAGAGAGAAGCTGGTCAATCTGTTCATCTGACAGTTCAACCCATTTGTCTTCCATAGTGTAGTTGATAAGTTGCAACTGTGGACTGGAGAAGAGAGGGAAACTGAACTGGCGGCAAATTTCCTAGGAAAGTTCAAAAATTGCGGAGCTCAAGAGTGAGGCGGTGCGGAAACGTGGCTTGACGCCGGCAAGCGCAACCGAAAAGGGTAGGGCTGTACGAACTACACCTGCAGTACTTGGCAAGCCGTTCCGACAACAGGGCTACTAACATTGAAATTGATTGGGAAGCGACTTCCAATGAGGAAGGAGTATGATGTACCTCGAAGTAACTACTGTATCACGACGGGGAGCTCTGTGACCCACAGCCTTATTCACTGCGTATCCCCCGAAGTCGAAAGGAATCTTTCAGAGGATCCCTGCCGACATTTGAAAAGTCATCAAATACACGCTCCTGTGCATGCATGCATCGTACAATTATCGAGGCCCCTGCGAATTTGGTCTGGGGGTGCCACTGATGCCCAACCACAATTGCCAGCGCATCAACTACCTACCTCGCATCCCTGGCTGATATCAGGCTGCGTAGTTTTTGCAGAATCCCGTCATGCTCGTCTTAGCATCCAGCCCTACCTAAGTGCATACTGATACTACAGCCGCACTGCCGGAAGCCCCCATCGAAGATCTGATATCATTTTCGCTTGAGGCAAGGAACCCGTCCCGAGGTATATTAAATAGAAATGAAATCCAACGTCATTGCCAATACTGTCCAACGCATCTCCTACAGTAGATCCATCCACCTTAAATACTTACACACCTGCTTTGGGTTTCCCAATGCCTACCCAGTAGCTAGTCAGAGCCATTACTTATATACATAGGAGGTATTCGTTTCCTCGACCTTTGCCACCAACCTTCTCACTTTGTTCTCTGCATATCCCTATATCTATGTAAGGATTTTAGTTGACATATCAGGTCCAGCCCAGATCGGTTCCTGTCATCCACTCATTTGCTTACTACCCTGCATTGACCCAGCCAGCCGGTCAGCTACGTGAAGTCATCCAGATATCTCCACCTGTCGGCAAGTGGCGAGCCATCCATCCGTCGACCATATCAACAGCTTCACCGAATCAAGAACAAGGAAGAACAGAACAAGAGCACAGGGCGAGCTTCCACTTGACTTCGGATAAGCTCCGCTCAAAGCTTGTCAGCATTCCCAGACACCCACCAGAGTGGCCCAATCCACAGGCTCGGGCTTTAGCAGCAAACGTTGCGGGAAAGTTCCATTCGCTTCCCCACAGGCAGATGCTCGAAAAGCAACCTTGCATCATTACATAAGGACCACTACATATATACACATTAGATCACACACTTGCACCCCCAACCACCCTGACCACCCTCGCACCCGCCCAATCAATCCCACTTGTCATTCCCGCACCGCACTATTCGCAAATCCAGCCCATCCGGCTTTCCCGCGAACGGCCAATCAATCTCATCAATCCCATCGAAGCGCATCTGGAGAGGCCCCGGGGGAGAAGAAAGAAGCACCAAGCTTTTCCCTACCGGCCCCAATTGTTTTGTTACATCACCCACGCGGCCCAGTGTAAACAATACAAACCAAACAGAGCTCCCTCTTTGGCCTAGGGTCCGGCTCGTAGCTCTTTCGTGTAACCTTCGTGCTACCTACCCATCGCCGCCGGTTCGTGTCTGTCTGTGTGTGTGTGCGCGAGTGTGAAATCGAACGGGAACAAGCGTCCCAGACTTCGAGACTCGAAAAAGTTTACGTTTCGTCGGATCGCACGGCCCCGGTCCATTTCCTCCCAGCTTATTAGAGCCGAGAGTCGCAAACGAGCGCAGCTCCGAGACGGCCGGGTCGAATCCTAAGCGTACAGACCAACCATGGACCAGTCCTCGTCAAATCATCCGCAGCAGTCGCGGGGAGCAGCACCGCCTGCATATGATACAAGTCATGGAGGTCATTACGGTATGTGCATTTCAATTTTTGCTCGCAATTACATTTCATGGCCTGTCGCGCAAGAGTATTTGCCGTTGTCTCGTGTCACGTTGCTAATTTCTCCCTCTAGGCGCCAGTGCAGCAGTGAGTCTCATCCATCTTTCTTCTCCTTCCGCCAACGTAGAAGTTTGATCTCATCTCCTTTCCCGTTTATTGTATTTTCGTCGCTCCTTCGACTAACCGTACCAAACCTAGCTCGCAACCTCCGGCTTCGCACCCGCGGAGCTCTATACAGGACCCTGGGCAAATGTGCACCAAGGACTGCACGGTCAATTCAAGGACATCCTGACGACCTATTGGCAGCAGACCATCAACCACCTCGAATCCGACCAACACGATTACAAGCTACATCAGCTGCCGCTCGCCCGAATCAAGAAGGTTATGAAAGCCGACCCGGAAGTGAAGATGATTTCGGCCGAGGCGCCCATCCTCTTTGCCAAAGGCTGCGACATATTTATTACCGAGCTCACTATGCGCGCCTGGATCCACGCCGAAGAGAACAAACGGAGAACGCTGCAGCGATCCGATATCGCCTCTGCTTTGGCCAAGAGTGACATGTTCGATTTCCTGATCGACATCGTGCCGCGCGAAGAGGCCAGCCATGCTAAGCGCACGAACCCCGCCCAGAACCAAGCAGGACAGGGCGTACCAGCTTCAGCAGCTGGTCAGATGCCCGGACAGCACGGAATGCCTGGGCCGCCGAACCACCAACAACACATGGCACCGGCGGACTACGGCATGGGCGGACATGCCATCGCGCCTGATCAGGAGTATCGCGGCCCAGCCATGTACGCTAACCAAGTACAGCCAGGACCGGGAGCTCCCTACGGTCAGCAGCAGCCGCAGATGTACGGTGATATGGAGAACATGTACGCCTACCCGGGGATGCCGCAGCAGCAGTAGAAGGACAGGCTGGACGATGTTCCCGGGATAGTGGAGGAGCAGGAACCCCCGCTCCCATGGACCCAATGTAGGGCGTTTCAGCAGATGGCGCCCAAAACGTAACGTGCATGACGACGATGGGGCCAACGCTCCGCGAAGGTTGATATGCGATACATTAGGTTGGATTTTCCTTTGAGAGTCTGGCGTAGGGCTACTGGTTTGGTTTAAAGGGGTGAAAATTCCATCGAGTACGCATAGCCGGTAATTCTTTCCACCGTGGGTTTACGGAAGACAAAGAATGCGAGTTGTCCATATCAAATGCCGAACGACTTCCCCGTGCCGCAAAATCTGGCGTGATTTGTCGGACACGTTTCCCTAGTTGGTGCCGAAGCGGGATGACAGGTTAGACGTGAAGTTAGCAAAGCGCTGGGCCGTCTGGCCCGTGTTCGAAATCTGTTGGGTGAGTCTGTAACGCGTTCGTTAGCCGCATTCCAATCAATTTTCATTTAATTAAGAGGGTTGTGCAAGCGACATACTTCTCTAATAGCACGGGGCCGTTCATGGCGTCGACGCGGCCGTACTTCTTGTTCCGGGTCGAGACGTCGAAGAACTCGTCCGTGTTGTCGGACTGCAGCAACTGGATGGTCTGCTCGAGCTCGTCGAGGTTGGAGCGCAGCATGAAGCCGTTCTCGAGGCCGTCGACGAAGTCCGTCAGGTGCTTCACGTCCGTCGCGAGCGCCGCGACGCCGTTCGGGTTGATCTTCTTGACGTCGGGCGAGAGCGGCAAGGCCTAGGATGTAAGAAAGATTAGTCGAGTCGGGCAGGGGGCGTTTGAGGGGGGGGCCAAAAACAGGAAATTCCTCCTCACCAGGATCATGTTGGCCGCGTGGCTCAGCGCGTCGAAGTAGATGAGCTCCTTGATCTCCCGCGGCAGACCCAGCAGGGTAGAGTTCATGATATTAGATAGGTACCGCGTCAGGGTCTGCATGTAGTTGCTGGGCTCCGTCGGGGGCTGTGAGGCCATCCAGTCGTACTCAGCCGTCTCCACCAGGTCGTCGATCTTGGAGTTGACCAGCTCGAAGATGCGCTTCTCCGCCGTCTTCTTGTGGCTTCTGAACTGCTCGGTGGCGGCCAGGGTCAGGGGCCCGCCGGCGGACGCGGAGGATCGCGCCCGGATCAGGAGCTGCTCCAACTCCTGGCATGCCGTCTCGAAGTGTTCCAGGTTGATCAGGATCTGTACTATCTGACCTAAGTACTGCGAACTTAGTCTTTCGACCAGAGATTGGCAGACTTTTTCCGTGAGCAGTTCATCTAGGGACTGGCAATCTTGTCAGAATAATTCGTCTGCGCACTACACCGGTAGATGACTCACCTTCCGCAAAGTTTCGTCGATCTTATTAGGGTGTTGGAAATGGTCGTCCGAGAAGAAGTAAAACTGGTTGAGGAAATTCCGAATATCGATGCAACACAGCGGATACATCTGCGAGAAAGGCAATACGCATGGGAATCTGATGACGGTTAGAAAAGCGTTGCAAACGGGGACAAGAGGAATTCACGTAAGGTCTTCAATGTCTTTATCTTGCGAGAACCAGCTGACATTGACCAGTTTCTCGTACTCTTCTCTGGACTTGATAGCCATCGGCATATAATCGTCCGTGGAAACGATCTACAGCGATTAGTTTTTCTGCATATCGATAACTCCTTGACGCTCCCCCTTACCTCCTGGAAATCTTCGCTGAATCTTCGTTTGAGAAGCTCTGCATATTTGTCGAAGAGATCGACCAGGAATTCGTCAAGTCGGGAGACGGAATAACCCCATCCCTACGCTATGTTATTAGCATCCTCAAATGCGGCCATGGCCAGGTGCCATACCTCCATAGTCTGGATGAAGAGGGCAATCATTGTTTTGATCTTCAGGATAATTTCAGCATTGTGTATGTCGGCCAACGCCTTCGATGTCAGGGATATCGCGGCAGAGCACATGGAATCCCACAATTCCTCAACCTGAGAAAGTTAGCGGCGACAGTGGTAAGTTTATCGGGCTCAACCTACATCAATGGCCGTACGCAGCTGAGGAGCCCGTCGCATAGTAGCCTTTTCGATGATAGCGAAACCGGAAATGCCCTCGAGAAGACTACTTAGCGATGACTCGTCATCGGTTGTCAGGCTGACGGAGCTAGGCAGGAGCAACTCCTTCTGCCTTCTTCTCGTAGCAGCATACTCGGACCGAAACTTGTCGCTTTGACCAAGCGCTTCATGGATATGTAAGGCCTCAAACAAAGGAGTGAAGTCGACCTTGCGCCTTATGTTAGCAAAGACCATATTAGGGCGCAACAAGCCGTCCGATGCAGGTCTTACTTGTAATTCCTCATTGTCGAGAACGTCGTACTCCTCGCTCTCGTCGAAGACTAGCTCGATGGCAGAGTTCAGCTTGAATTGACTTAGGAACCCATCGCCCTCAATCCGCTGCTTCTGTCTTGTGCGGCGCAGTTCCGTGTGGTAAAAGGCAACCTCTCCTAGAAACTGCGATGTCTCCCTGATGCGAAACAACCACGTGTTGAGGTCGGTCATGACGGCTTCGGATATTGTCTTTTGGGAGGCCGGGATGGATTTCTGTATCATGTAGGCTAGACGGTGCTGGGTCGCATACTTGTTTTGGATCGTGGGTATAAGGAACTCGTTTTGAAGGTCTTCCAGGGACTTGAGGGCACCATAGTACTTCTTCTTTCGAATAAGTTGGTGGGAATTGTTGACGGCATGTAGTATCTTCAGAGATTCCTTCAAGGCATCGGACACGTCTGATATATTCTCGCGTACGGCGCGTGTGTCAACCAGGGCCTGCTTCTGCTCTGCGAGTTTCTCGGTACTCGCTTGGATGGACTGGTTCAGCTCCAGGATCTCGGCCGTCAGAGCAACGGTACGTTCACGGACATCTTGGAGCTGGTTGACGGAGCTCAAAAACTCCTCATGCTTGGTCAAGCCGATTCGTTCAATGTCAGCTTCCCGATCGTCGGCATACTGGGTCAGGTTCTGGGTGAGAGCGTGGGAGCGATTCGTTGTCGTAGCATCTTTGAGAACCGGTATCAGCTGATCTAGGAATTCCGCATCAGATGTGGACAAGATGACTTGATGGACGGCAGCGCCATAATCGTCGTAGTTTTGCGCTCTCCGCGGCGGCATGCTGTTTCGGCGGGATCTGCAAGTGGCCGAGTCGGAGCGCAACTCAAGAAGTGGGAATAGACCTCCAAGTGAGGCTCGTCGCAGGGGAACAAGTCTGGCAAACGATTACTAGTCGTCGTCTAAGATTCTATGTCTTAGTCGCCTATCTCTCGCGATGAGATTCTATCAGAGTGTGTCCCGGGTTTGCAGTAGTAGGCGAAAACGTATCCAAGTGGGAGTGCGAGAGGCGGCGCATCACAGTCAATTGAGGTTCTCGTTGCTTTGAGCATACCAGGTATCCATCCAATTGATTGACTACTGTGTATGAGGGACCCACCCGATCGTTATGTACTGTAGTAGAGTAGTACTTACTATGTATGTAGAACGGAGCCCCCCAGACCTCAATGTCACCCCATGATCCTTGCCCCGAGATCATGCATGGGTCCCAATGCCAAGCAGCATAATTCGTGGCGTAGCTGCTGTGGCACATAACTTCACCTCTGCAACCTCTGCAACCTCGAACACAATTCAGTCGCATGATGAGGAATTCGAGCTTCGCAACTTACTCTGCACATATATGAAATGCTTCTGTCCCACTGGGTTCTTGCCTTATAGATACCCAATCTACAAGAAAAAGCATATTATAGCTTAAGTAGTCATGCTTTCCTGTAGGAGGTCAAGCATATATGTATTTATAGCTGACGAGTTCTATATAGCCTCCACGGGTGACTCCATTAGCCCAAGCGAAATTTCGAGCTAGGCGATGAGACCTAACCCTCCCTCCTCCCGTGAGATGCAGGTGACCTCGCTTTTAAAGGAGATTTATCTGGCTCAATTTCTAGGTTGAGGTTTCCCCTTGCATCGTTCGGAGCTGTGTCTTTCTGGCCGCTGGAAATGAAGACTACGGTGCAAAGCAGCGATGACCTTTTTATAGGGTCTCTTCAGTTCTCTTCAAGCCAGAGCTTGCCTAAATAGTGTGTGGCGAAGCTTGATCAGTTTATTGTTCCTTTATGTTGAGATGCGGGCATCGGACCAAATCCATGAATATTTGGTTTTATGATGGTCATACGCATCCATCTTAGATCTATCCTCTTTTATACCACCTATTCCCAGCTTACCTCCTGCTGGTAACGTTCATCGCCTTCATAAGATTTCATTCCCTTCTCGCCACCACCTAGAGACCTCCCATTCTCCATGGCAAAGGCGTGGTCAACAGTGGACGCCAGCTCACTAAGTCTTGGAGATGGGCGAATCGTTATATTCTGAAGACAAAGCACCGGTGACAGGGGAAGAAATATGCGCTGTGATCATTTATGGCGGCATTCAGATATAGGCCACGATATGAGATGTAGCGAGTTCATTTGTTGTTGTAAGTGTACTGCTCAGTCTTGGTCTCCCTAAGCACCCAGGGGCTCACGGCTTTGTAATTCCTCACGCATTGGCTAACGCATTAGCTTTTCCCTAGGTGCTATCATCTGAAAGAAAATCGGCGTTGATCTAATTTAAGGCAGTCTACAGGAACAATGCCGTGAGATAATAAACACCTCAATACCTACAGCAACATAGCGTTAGTATTATCTATACTGACACCGGTGATAAGACGCTTGATTAACTGAGCAAACTTTAGACGGGGAGCACAGACAACTTGTATGTTTCAGCTCGAGGAAGTCGGAAGCACATGCTAGGCAAGATCATTTCGGTGCAGCATTTGGGAAGGAGCATTGGAGCAGACGCAAAACCCACCCACAAACCCGAACCCATTTTCATCCGAAGGGGCGCCTGCCATCTATCTCTAAATATGTTGGGGGGAAATCACTACAAATGACGCAAATTTATCTAATGCCAACTTGACCCCTCGTCTCAGATACTGCGGAGAAAAAACCTTTTCCTCTGACTCCATTCCGTCCAGCCCATCTTTGGCCTTCTACCCGCCTATGCCTATCGGTATTCACTCACTCCTCCTCACTCCCTCTTGGACGTTTTGCAGATCCACCTCTCACGACAGCGTCTGCTTGTCTCTTTAAGCACTTGGAAGACGATACTACCTTGGAGCGATACTGAATCCCTTTTCGGTTTACCACTTTTGACTCGTTTGAGTTCTTGACCTGGATTTTCTTCGTATTCTCTTCACTTTGGGCAGCTAGGGGACCTGACCTACATTCAGTGTCCGGGGCGCCTCCAATACAAGAGCCCCAAAGCTAGGGTCTGAGCCTTGACGTGTTCCTTCGTTCACCTAAAATATCACCTTCGACTATAATTGTGTTTTGCACCACTGTCCTGACTTCCAGTGGGCTAGTCTAGACTCCCGGCACTAACAACCCCACCCCTGTTATGAATCGACGAAACTGATGATTCTCTGGTCCGGACCATTGCAAGCATCTCGCTCTCTTTTCTTCACTCGCGCAGTACGATATAAAGATCCGGTGGCTGCCTGTCAAGTACAGCTCGAGGCGACCCGAGACTCTTTAACCGCCTAGGTCGTTGTTCTCGTCATCCGTGACCGGGACGTGGGTAGACCTCTAGGCCGCCAAGTGCGTTGCCAACATTACCGGATTCGTGGTAAGCAGCTGCGCCTTGACCTTCCCAGAACCTCAAGTGGCGACATCATTGTCTTCTTCAAACGTATCCTGTGTCGCCGTTGGTGTTTCTGTAGCTATGCTCGATCTTGACTTACTTACCTGGACCTCTTCAGTAGGCATTCAACCGTGTTGATCAAGATCTCACCGCTGCAGTCCATGATCATACCGTTGGCGTGTCTCAAAGACTCTCCCACAATTATTGATGTAAGCCTTGTGTCGATGCTATAGAGTCCCTTCTCATCTTATCCACTGCTGATAAACTTCTTGTCAGTCTCGTCTATACTTGTCGCCTCCGCGAGTAGGACATTGAGAACTGCATGTGCATGAATACGACCTACTCGAGACCCTTGTCGCTCCTTCGAGTATTGGGAGTCCCTGAAGCAGTAGCGGGCCTGCTGTAATTTACCGAGCCATCCTCCTTGAGACAATCTCCGCCGTCAGTCTAATATTAATCTTCTTCTACCACATATTAACCCTCGTTTCCATACCTATCAGACCGTCGCACTCTACTGCCTTAGCACCACTGAAAACACCCGTAATACATAAGACTAATTCATAAGGTCTGCTGGCCTTGTACAAGAACATATCGACGTCAGCCACGGTCGAATATCACCCAGTCTCAGACAGCCACAAAGGCGTATTCAATAATTACCAGGCTCCTGCTAGATCGACGATTTCTCCTTAAATCGGCAACTTCCCTACTCCTTCTTGGAGACTTGATCCCTCACAGCATTCACACCCTTTTCTCGTATTGAGAGGATATTCTCCTCCCACAACTCAAATCTACAGAGCCATACAGCCATCTCAAAGGTAGACAGAACTCCGAAACCTTTGGCCTGTGGGTACAGAGGCTCCAGTCGATATTTACCTGAGATCTCGATGACCGTATCAAAATATCCGTGAGATCTGAGATCCTGCATGGTGTTAACACAAACACTTTACAAGGTATGTGTAGTCGCAAACCCCTACGCCTCGCGTTGCCCGTTGGAGATACCATCATCACCACTGCGATTTATCATGTCCAGCCCCTTCCCGGACACAACCCCTCTCCACCCCTTTTCTTTTTGTTAGCTAGATCTATCAGTGAACTGCTACATTGTCATCACATTCGCTTCATCTTTCCCTGGTGGATCTGTCCAACCCTGATGCTTGCGTCGGCACCCTTTCTGTGTCGACGTATTTTCCACGTCGTTGAAACTTCCGTGATCCTTACTATATTACTTCCCCTATTCACCTAACCCTGACAGGTCGGCGCATTTCCCATATTGCCAGACCCTCCAAGTTGATAAACCTCCAAGTCGACGCACCTTCGAAGCTGACGAACTTCCCATCTTGCCACATTTCCCATATCTCGGAATTACCTATGCTGTTAAATCTTTCTTGATACCTGCACGTTCCTCATCCTATCCACTTTACCTGGTCAGCTTAACGTGCTTTCTGTATCACCAAGTCTTCCATACTTATAACGTTCTCCTATTCCTCAACCTGGCAGCTCAACCACACGCCCTGCACCGCCGAGTCTTGATACTTTAGGTACACTTTTCCTGTCCTCACTCTGGTAACTTGACACCCTCTCCAAATCGTCATGTCTTCCTTGATAACCATGCCCTTCTTCCTAATCCTTATACCAGCTGCTTGGCGTACATTCCATGTCCCTAAATCTCCCTTTGTACTTACACTTCCCCTATTCCACCTAGCATCTCGACGCACCCTCCACATAGTAAAATCTCCCTTAATACTTTCGGTGCACTTCTCTTGCTGTTCCTCGACCTGATATCTTAATCCACATTCTGTGTCGTCGAGTATTCCACACTTCTAATATTCCTCTTCCTATCTCTTACATTAGTAGCCTGACTCACTTCCATATCGTCGAGTATTCCATACTTCTGGCACTCCCTTCCCTATTTCTTCCACTAGTAGCTCGACGCACTTTCCGCATCGTCGACTATTCTACATTTTTAGTATTCTTCTTCCTATTTCTTACATCAGTAGCTTGACGTATTTTCTATATCGTCGAGTATTCTATACTTCTAGCATTCCTCTTCCTATTTCTTACATTAGTAACTTAACGCACCTTCTATATCATCGAGCCTTCCTTAATACGCTTCTTTTCCCATTCCTTGCCCTAGTACCTCAGCGAACCTTTTATGTCGGCGAGTCTTCTGTACTTATAACATATCTCTCCTATTTCTTACACTGGTAGCTCGACGCACCTTCCATATCGCCGAGTCTTCCTTGATGCTTACACTTATCTCCCTATTTCTCGCCCTGATATCTCGATGCACCTTCTGTGTCGTCGAGTATTCCACACTTCTAGCACTGCACTTCTTATTCTTACTGGTAGCTTGACGCACCTTCCATATCGGCGAGTCTTCCTTGATACTTACACTTCTCTTCCCATTCCTCGCCCTAGTATCTCAGCAAACCTCTTATGTCGGCGACTCTCCATACTTATAGCATACCTCTTCTTGTCCGTTTTACCCGGACAACTTAACACACCATCTGTGCTGCCGGGTTCCTTGAGACTTACACCATTCCTCTGCCCTATTTCTCCACCCCGGCAAATCAGTCCTGTCTCCTAACGTAACGGGGTTCATTAGCAGACCGTGCCGTCCCTCTCATTTCCTGCCTTTCACCGTGTTCACTCCTTGGTGGGATTTCTTGATTGCCGATCCAGCCACCGAACCTTTCTTGCCAGATATTCGTACCTTCCTTTAACGAACTATACGACTAAGGTTCACTAACATTAACTCGTACCTACAGTGAACGTATCCGACTTCTCAGTCGTAAACAGGCTTTCTTCAAAAGCACTTTTCCGGTCAGTGGCGACCTCGTCCTTTCCCATTCACTTACCACTTTCAAACATGTTCTCTTTGGAGGCGGTTGAGCTTACATTGGGTTTAGGAATACATTGCCTTACTCATCTCTGCCCATCTACCCCTGATACCGCCGATTTCTTCAGAAGCTATGGCTCTGTCACAGAATCGAGAGGGGAATTTTAACCCTACATCACCCCACTCCTCCAGCGGAGTCGCCGATTCCTTCAAAGGCACACCGGACACGCGTCTGACGGCTTTCTCCCCAGAGGACGGCTCAACCAGATCTGTCAAGGTCCCTGGGTCTCTAAACCTGATTAGCCGTGAGGTTACACAGGCCAGATACCCGGTGTCATCTCCCAGTTCCTTTGACCACTCGAAGAAGTTTTACCGTACCGACCTCCACCTGGAGAGAGATCCATTCATAACGTCTTCAGACCCCACTGTGAAGCCTACACCGAAGTTGTCGCCGACTGCAACATCGTTCTTTCCTCTGAAGGCTCAGTTGGGTTTCCACGCTTCTGCTTCTGAACTTGACTACTCAACCAGGGAGGCGACTAGGGAGCCAAACTACATTTACGAACCAACGATAACCCACCTCAACACAGCAGAGGACCGAGACCTGCAGTATGTTCATCCTCAACTAAGTACTGACACTGGAATATCGAGATGTATAATCATTTCACGACCTGGTGGTGGATTGAGACCCGATGACGTGGAGAAATACATACTGGTAACTTCTGCCCGACTTCCTAGCTTGTATGCATGTGCTCACCGGTTATAGGATCTCGGTCGAGCCGGTGTTCCACTTCCCGGTACCTGGGAGATCACACCTTGGCGAGATGGGGTGTGTGTGTGCTTCACCAATATCCGATGTGCATGTGCCCTTGTTTCGAACTCAAGAATGGATAGCCGCCAATGGTCTGTGGATCATTTGTCTCCCCGCCAATATTCCCAGGTACGCAGCCCAGCAACGTTGATTATGCCCGTGGCATGCCTAACTACTGTGTAGATCAAAAGGCGCGGATGGGGAGCCGTCACCTGCCATGAGGGACAGATCTACCTCACTGTATTCCCACACGGGGTGAATCTTCCAAATGATCTGAAGCAGCTTGAGATAATTGTGAAAAACATTCTGCAAGGCGAAGGAGACTTATTTGCATTCAAGCTTCAGCCCGGCGTCGAGGGTAGTCTCTTCAGTGCGCTAATTGAATACTGCGACAACGACATGTCTCTCAATGCTGTGTCCCATTTAAATGGCACGGTAGTCAATGTTGGTTGTTCCTATGTTCTTCGATAATGAGCGATTTACTCACTTCGTACAGGGACTTCACCTATGCATGGTCTTACATCGACCTGACCTTGTTCCTTCCATGCCGAATGGCCTTCATGAAGGAACTTTGAGCCCTACCCGAACGGCAATGACGGGATCAGATCTTGCCAGCGAGTTCCAACAGATGTCGGTGTCCTCAAGAGCACATTCGGCTGCCCCATCGATGCACAATTCTCTTTTCAACACCCCAGCACGTTCCCCTATTTCGACGCCTTTCCAGCTCCAGCCATCTTACGGAATGGTGCCCGTGGTGTATCATAGTATTCCGGTCAGTCCTCCCTATGTGCTTGACCCTAACCAACCTCGAAGCCATAGCACGATCATGTCCTCAAGCAACTACTCTTTCATGAGCCCGATAATGACACCATCAACCCCCTTCACATCGACGGATCTCATGACACCAAGACACTTCCAGCAACCTAGATGCATAGACGGCCGGCGACACCATGCCATGCGTGTTGCGAGGACCTCGTTCTATAATCCGAACACTCACCACAACCACGTTGATGTCAACTGCATCCGAGAAGGAACTGACGTCCGTACGACTGTGAGTAACCGATTTCCTGGAGTCCATGACTGGGTTTTTAGCTGATTTCCTAGATAATGTTGCGCAATATCCCCAATAAGGTCGACCAGGAAATGTTGAAGGACATTGTGGACCAGTCCAGCAAAGGAAAGTACGACTTCATGTATCTCCGCATCGACTTCGCGAATGATTGCAAGTAAGAGGCCACCAATACCCGTTCAATACACCCGCCGCTAACTAGATGTATAGTGTTGGTTATGCGTTCATCAACTTTGTCGATGTGAGTTTCTTGTCACAGAGTGCATCGTCCTTGTTGCTAACATTTTAAAGCCCCTTGATATTATCGATGTAAGATCATGGAGGATTCCAGCGATATTCCTTGCTGACTTATCAATTAGTTTGTGAACGCCAGAGGCAACAAGCGCTGGAATTGCTTCAAGAGTGACAAGGTCGCAGAGATCTCCTATGCCAGTACGTAGCCTGTGCTGCATCGATAGATTTATGTTAATGCTGACATTGTACGAAGCTATCCAAGGAAAGGACTGCCTTGTCCAAAAGTTCCGCAACAGCTCAGTTATGCTCGAGCAACCGCACTATCGGCCCAAGGCAAGTACCTCCAACACCCAAAGACCTTTGATGTTAACTGATGTATCCAGCTCTTTTACACTGTAAATGGTCCACATCCGGAGATGGCTGGCAAAGAGGAGCCCTTTCCCGGGCCAGATAATCAGTCGAAGATGAAGCGAAGCTGTGAGAACGCAGAGCATGTTGGTAAGCGCACCCAGCCTGGCTTCGTCTACTCCTTTAGCAAGCGACTGCCGACTAACCTTTAATAGGCCTGTTCACGCCGAATGCGGGACAGCATTTCCGGGATGAACAGCGCCGTCGACGCTCTCAATTTGATCGCGGTACCCGACTGGCTGCGTTGGAGGAGTTTGACCAGGACTTGGCCATCCATCACAACCTCTATTCTCTGCAGTAGAGGAGGCTGCAGGTAACCTTCAATCTTTGGCGTTCGTGGTAGCGGCCATCAGACCACATTGGCGACAATTCTCAGTTGGAGCAGGTTCACCACAACGGCCCCGGACATTTTCTGCAACCCACCTTGCCAGCGCATAGATATCGGGATGGAGAACCCGCCCATTACGAGCGAACAGAGGGGAACGGCTTCACGCGTTATGTTTCTATTGTTTTCTCCTATTTAAGCGCTTACTAGCGAAACTTTTCCTACTTCTACTTTCCATTAGGCCCAGCTATGCAGACTCTGGCGCTACATAAGCAGGTGGGCAGGCCATGGTGAACGCAATCAGCTGCTGATCATCGGTTGCCCAACTCTTCCGCGTTCATATGGCACGATCTGAGTCATGCGGCGACAGTCGACCTGGCCGGTCCTCTTTCCGGTACACTTGTTAGCGAGAAATAGGTTTCTGCCATCCTTTCATCGGCGCAAAACGGAGCGGGAGCATCACCGGGCAGATCCGGCAGATCACGGCGGATAACACATACACTCCTGTATGTGCCTCTGTTTCCTTACGCAGGAGTCGGGTCAGATCGCTTGCAATGCGACACCAACACCACCAGTGAGTGAGGATATGGGAAACCATGGGCATTCTTCATAAGGCGCCCACCACACATACAATTTTACGACTCTCACCGGAACAGCGCTGGTTGTAGCGGCCACTAATACCTGCGTAATTGGAGCGAAGTCTGCGACCTGCAGATATCGCCATGATAGCCGCTGTTGCTTCTCAACTACAACCACCAAGACCCGATTCGTGGTTCATAATTTTGACGGACTTATTTGGGACTCTCTTCACTCATTAGTTGCCTTGCTCAAGGATTACCGCCCCTATTCATATTCTTCCCTTGATTTTCTTGCCAGTTCTACATCTGCATATTTCCAACGTCCCGCCTAAGGACTCTGCATCTAAGCCTAGGCTTCGAGATACTTAGCGAAGATCTTATGGGACGCTAGCTGAATTCAATCAGACCTCGGTTTCTACAATACTCTCCGGCTGTATTTCAACATGGTCTGCTCTGTTCAGCCAATTAATAGACCTAGGCACTGGCCGCCCTGAGAAAATAAGCAGATAGACACCCGGATTACTACATCTATATTGGGGACACTCATTGGCGGAACTGCATTCTCGGTCAGGTTGACTCGTTGATTCGTTGATACGAGCATAATCAGACCCGTTTGGCGACGGAGATGCGCGGGGAGCAACGGTCACTGGTATTGCGCAGCTTTAGATCCAGACAATACATTGCGTTTATTTTACATGCTTTCAACTGGAAAACGGTGGATTATGCATATGTAGTGTAACGGGATGCTCATCAGGATGCACTGTCCCAGATCACTAGAGACTACCTTGAACCGTTAATTTTCATTAGTCGTAATTGTATGCATATCTACTTGAGAAGGCTAGTCCGGGTCCTCGGGGAGTGCAGGAAGGGGTACGCGCGATGATCCAGCGTGCAAGAGGGTAGGTCTCGCTGGCCTAGGCAGATAATCTGCTTCTTCATCCGACTCTGCTGACGGGGGCGTCAGCTGCCTCTCGGATTTCCTCGCTAGTCCCTCGGAATATGACGACGACGGTGGCGGCGGCTGTCGCGGCGTAGTCTCAACCACGCCGGGAGCCGTCCCCGACTCTCCCCCGTTGACGCTGGCCGTCGTCGAGAAGTAATCGCCGCCGGGCGTCATGGCAGGCTCCGAGTCGTAGCCTATATCCATGCTCGGGGGCGTCGCAGGCTGTTCCTGCCGTCCCATGTAGTCTAGCGCGGCCGACTCGGTCGCGGTCCTAGGCTGGGACGGGCGCCGTGCCGCGGGGTCCGCGTCGGGGCCTGCGGTGGCGTGGCTGTGTCCGTGGCCGTGCCACCGGCGCCGCGGCATCGCCTGGCGCCGCGCGATCTCTAGGAGGGTCTGGCTCGGGCTCTGCCGATAGTACGAGCGCGGCAACATGTCGACGTATCTGCTGTTGACGAAGGACCCGACGGCCGAGGGCGAGGAGGAGCCGGGCTCGTCGGCCGAGAGGCCCTCGCCGCTACCGCCGTCCCGGACCTCCTGCTGCCGCTGTCGCTGCCGCTGCCGCTTCTCCCCTTTAGGGGTGGAGGGGAAGACGGGGGACGCGAGGCGCGAGGACGACGGCAGGAACTGGCTGGGGTAGTAGGACTCGACGGTGGTGGCGAGGCCGCCGCCGCGCGAGGAGAAGACGAAGAGGACAAGGCAGACGAGCAGCAGGGCGCTCTGGGCGATGGCCATACGCTTCTGGAAGACGACCTCGTCGGCGAGGACGCCAACGCGCTCGCCCAGCGCCACGATCTCGCGCTCCGACTGCTCGCGCTGCGTCTCGAGCGCGATGACGGTCGACTGCCAGATCTGGTCATACTGCGTGCGCACCTCGCGCAGCTCCCCCAGCACCGTCTTGTTCAGCTTGTCCAGGAACAGGTCCACCTTGGCGACCTGCCGCTTCTCGAGCTTGGCCAGGGCCTCCTGTAGGAACCTGGACTGCGACTCGATGTACTGTAAGGACAAAGTGGTGTTCGTTTCAAGCGTTTGGAGGCGCTTGGTTAGCGTCTTGAAGAACGAGTCCTGTACTGTGGGAGATGGGGCTGCGGACGACGTTGTGCTTGTCGTGGTTTTGTTGCGGGGTGTTGGTGGACCGGAGCCGGAGGGAGTCCTCGAAGCTGTCGACCTCGGAGGTGGTGGCTTTACGGAGGTTGCAGCCATGGTTCTGTTCTTGGAGACGGTCCGGCCATTGGAGGGCTGCACGGATGTGGATGATATGACATCACTAGACAATATTGTCTGAGAATCATTTGCGAACCCTGACGGCGACACAGATAGAGATGAGGTTGGCGTGGGTGTCGATTCAGTCGTATTGGCGGTGGACGAGTTTGCCCATCTCTCTGGAGCGTCCGTCGCAGTGCCAGATTTTGATAATTCGCTTGTAAATGATTCGGTAGGTTGTGAAGTAGGTGACATAGTGGACGTATTCGAAGTAACTGTGGAGGTCTGCTCAGCAGTCCTCGGAGGCCGAGGTTTGGCAGCACCAGCAGTTTGGGCGCTGGCTCCTTCAGGGGGCGTTGAAGAATATGGCAATTCCATGGCCGGCGAAGTGGACTCGGGTAGGAACCTGTGTTCGAAATATGAAGGGTCCCCGTAAGGCATCCATTTGCTCTGCGGCAGCTTAATTGTGTGCTCTTCGGCCAGGGGTGGCTCGACCACCTGCGTTTCTTCAGGGAGGTCTTCGGTGGTTTCTTCTGTTTCCTCAACGTCTTCGGGTAGCGTCTTCGTGGATTCGTCCTCGCCTTCAAGCTCGGCAGGATCAACGGCTCTCAAGGAATCAAGCATGCGCATTCCGTGAACTCGTAAGAGTGACAGGGGGCAGTAAAATTCATTGCCATAGTGGCTCAGTATCTCGATCCTTAGATATCTAGCCCATATCCGCGGATTCTCCACTAGGAAGGCCTGTATATTTCTTGAATTGCGCGCCTCGAATGTACCCAGAACAGTCCACTTGTCCAGTTTGACGGGGTAACGATCGCTCACACTGACCCGGAACCGGCGTATCATACTCGAGAAGAACTCGTAGTTGGCCAAGACGACCGTGTCAACAAGAATCACGTCACTCAATTCTACGATGAAGAACTTGTTCGGCGTAGCGCACTCCATCAACATGTATGAGTCCTTGCTCTCACCCAAAATAGCCGTGGGATTCTTAGTGCCCGGGCTGACTTTTAGGGTCGTAGCACCGGCGTCAAAAGACGAATAAGAGAACCTCTCTTTGCACGTCTTGCCAGCGTCCTTGCTACGGTAGATGGCCAAGTCTTCGTCGAATGCGGCCATGTCGGTTTGCTCTCCCTTCTCCTTCTCCTGGGAGGCTGGTCTGGTGCCGACCGTTATTTCGGATATCTTGTCGGAATAGGAATCGAAGTCGAATGATATTTCGCCTTCATCGCCGAGAGTATCAAACTCCCCCGCCGGCTGAGCTTCGCCACGCCGATCCTGCTTCTTCCGGGGCTTCGTGTCTATAGCCTCTTGGTCTACTTTTGCCAGCATCATGGCTTTCCATTCCTCGAACGACATGAACGCGCCAGTACTAAGCTCGTCACCATCATCATCAAGCTCGGCATCTTTGGTGGCAGAAGCGGCCTCGCTGCTCATGGACGCCGTCATGTCTGTAGCCATCGTAACGCTGACGGGCTCGGGCGTGGAAAGGGGCTCCGGGCTCGAAGTAAGGCATTGTTGAGGCAAGGTGTGGGTGATATAGTTCACTGTTCTTGACTCGCATATTGGCTCACCCGACAAGGTGAGGGCGGGGGAGGTAGTGGATGCTCCCCTCGTTGCGGTCGCATCTTGACTGGCTCTAGGTGGAGAGCTCGATTCGGGTTGGCCAAGGACGCCGGTGCTAGTACTAATGCTAAGCTGTATCAAGAGTGCTAGGGTTCTTGGGGTCAGTCGCAGACTCTTTCGAGAGAGCCACATGCTGGCGGTGACTGCGGTGAAGAATGCGGCCAGCAAACGAAGGAACAACACTCCATTGATGGATGCATGTGGTTTCGCGGTCGGCGTTGAGCACCAGCGCGTGCCGACTGACTATCTCATTGACATGTGTAAAGCCAGTTGAGGTGAGCGATCTTTGGAAGTTTCAGTTATTTAGGTGAGGTTTGTATAGGTCTTCACGCAGAAATGGAAAGTTGACGGTTATGTGATATAAACTGGCGGGAGCATCGAGTTCTGCCATCGTAGATACAAGAGTTCTTATCTTGGCAGCATTGAAGCTGTCGATGTCGGGGCGTCCTGCATTATGACCTATGCACCTTCAATAAGTACATGTTCGGCATAAATTACAACGCCACGTGGTCTAAGCATGCTCCATATATGAATATATGCTTATTCCGTCCATGCAGCTACCCAAGCAGGCTCTGGACAAAATAGTTGGGACACCACACCACCTACACTCTACACCCCATATCAACAACCATATTTACTTACACGTAATTTAATCTAGAAAAATTGTAGGAACATATCGAGACGTTTACCGTGATCTCCAGCTTTTGCTTTTCATAATAACAGTAAAAAAGAAATTACTATGCTCAATAGGTTCTTGATTTTAATGGCGGGTGATATAAAAGGATACTATCGAAATTGGGCACGTTTTAGTATGGGTTTTGGAGGTGTCCCAACTATTTTGACCAGAGCCTGCCAAGGTATCTCCAACATACATATCTTGAACTTGCACATAGGCATATAAGAGCCACTAGCGCATCAACCCCCACGTCAAACCCCTTTTTAATATTAAAATATCCGAAAATTCATCCTTGGTTGGTTTAGGTGAGAACCGCATCTACATGGTAGAAACGTTGCAGGCGATTCGATTCGTTGCCAGGACATACCGTGATGAGAGCTAGTCAATGCGTCCACGCCTCGGACACCCCTTCCTTACTACTCTTGGGTCTCCGAGAAGGACACAACCAGCTTGTTATCCTTACGCTGCTGCCGACTGATGCCACAGAAGAGCCGCCAAGGTAATCGCAAGAGGGCGTCGGTGACCACGCAGACGGGTTACTCCCCACCAGTCCCATCTACTAGCATGTAAGACGAAATGTGCTAGCACAACATGAGCTAAAGGCGGAAGTGCTGGTGTGATCACGCCAGCTAGTGACCACCCAAATAATCGTCAATGGCATAAAGACCGAGTGCTTTGCCCATTCGGATTACCTGAAATGTTCTGTTTTTGCTGTATGAGACTCCCGGGAACCGCCAGAATATCCGGCCAGCTGTCCGTTGCGTAAATCCGTATCGCCTGTATATATTTTGACAAGCAGCCCATATGTAAACAAGGTGAGCAGCTAGGCTCCCGAGCTTTCTGCAAACTCCCCATAAACCCTCGCCATCTCCGATTGCCACTCATGCCCGTACCAGAGGGGCATGGGTGCGCACAAGCTGACCTCAACGCGACCAACCTTCGAACGTGAGATGTCGGGACGATCTGGGACACGGAATGCTCACTTCATAACGCTACAATGACGTATCTCCCTTGCGAGACATCACATGCTGTCCGTCCGAGCCGGGAAGGGTGACCCCTGAACCAACGCGTTGCCACTTTCCCATCGACCAAAGAGCCATCGTAACTTCTCCACGTTATCACGAAGCTCGTCTCTCTCGCCCTCGAGCAGGGCGCACTCTTTTTCCAACAACTTGATGTGGCGCCGCGCCATATCTAACACCTCAGCCCGGCTGACCTTGCGTTCCGGCGAGTTTAAACCTTCAAACGGATAGCCTCCATCATCACCGCCTTGGCCCCTTCTCATCTTCTCGGGAAGCGCATCTAGCAGGCTTTCAAATTGGGCGTTCAACCTATTTCGGTACTGCTTTTCCACTTGGTTATGGCACTCCCTGCTTCTTCGCTCCTCCGCTGTTGCCGGCGGGTTGTGGTTGGCATTTTTCGATGCACGGGAGGCGCTACGGAGCCTGGTCTTGCTGCCCTTAGTGCTTGGTGTCAGCGAAAAACTCTCCGGCGAAGGAGCCTGCTGACTCCGCCTCCTCTTGGACCGTGAACTGCTTATTTGCTTCGCCGAGGTGGCTTTCACCGAAGGCGAAAGCGCGGTTGAAGTTGCCATGGGAGACGAATTGCTTCCGCCTGGGGAATCCGTGTCTGAGGCTTGATGTAAGGGAACCCCGGAGGCATTAATGGTGGCGAAGTGAGACAAACCCGCCCCCCCGGAAGGTAGCCAGCCGCCCGTCGAGTAGTATCCGGCTGGGCTGGCCTGCATCATCATTTGACTGGCAGAGGACAGATTCTGGCCAAAAGTCCAAGGCAGCCCATCGTATTGTTGGGTAAGCGCAAGACCCGAGGAGTCGAGGCTATCCGTCATGAAATGGTCTTCTTGGGATACGATATGACTATTGAAGAGGGGTCCATCTTCTAGCCTTGAGAATAAATGTCCTTGAGATGCCATCTACGCTTCTTCGTCAGTGAAAGCATATGACCACAGGCTTTTCGGGGGCAGCTGCCGTGTTGGCGGCCAGCGGATATTTCAAATTTTCACCTGTCTGTACACACCACTTGCTCTGCCTACTTCGCCAATACACTGGGGGCTTCTCGGATCTAAAGGGCTGAAGAGATTACATACTCGAGAGTTGTAGGTGGAATTGCGGCCGTAGTGTGAAGGTATGTGATTCATGTTCTTTAGACTTCCCGGAATGCGCCGCTCTGGTTCCTTAATTCTTCCCCCCCTCCGACAAGATTGATGGCGAGATGCCCTCTGGTTATGGCTTGAAATTTGGGGCCCCAAGAACTTGTGCTGCTGTTGTGAAGTCCGTTATAATCACCGCTACTGAGAAGATGTTACGAGTGCGCGGCTTCTGGTTAATATAATATCGGTTTAGTTGTATTCCCCCCGCCCATTCTAAGGAGCAGTTTTAACCTTTTCTAACTACGAGTTCCAGTCTAAATATCAATACTTTATGGATGACCTTTCTCCCACGCATCCTCAGACGTGGTCAAGAGAGGCTTAGAAGACTCTGATATAGCAGTGAACTTGGTAGTGTATATGCCACATACCGGCACTGCAGAACAGCAGATCTCCGAAGGTTTCAAGCTGCTTCACACCGCCCTTAAGCCACTTTCGCTGCCGGCCTCATTGGACCAACCAAAGTAACGAACACTTGGTTTGAAATGCAGTTACCCGCATGAGGGACCGGAAGCGGCAAGCCCTTCGGAGTTATATGCTACTACCCGTCACACCTCCACGTGCGGCTATGGTACTGTCGAGTCCCCCGGAGGCTCTCGATCGCGCTAACCGTGGTGTGGGGGTCAGCTATGGAAAGCTGTTGCTCTAGAACTCGCTGCAAGGATAGCCTTTCGAGATCGACTCTTGCGGCTGCAAGAGTCAAGATCTTCGATGACTAGGTTGCATTTTACTTTTTGGCGCCCCACCTATTGTAACTAGCGCCGTGACGTCTGGTTCCGGTTATGTAGCATCGGTTCGAGGGGTATGGACGGGCACCCATAGCCGTCACCACCGTTAACATCCGTCGCCGGTGTAATGTAACTTATCGCAAACACTGGTTGTTGCCGCTGAGCATAACAAGCGGCATATAGGCCGAGCCCCCTCATGACGAGGCGTCAATTGTTGGAAAATGGGGTACCCCTCGCAGCGGTCCAGGGCGGTCCTCGTCCGGGGAAGTCCACATGTAACATTTCGCTTGCCAGAAGCCCAATTATCAAGCCTTTACAAATTCATCTGATGACGCTTAAGTGGCGTGGGTACCTACGTTCGGCCGATGCCCGTTGCATCATGTCGCCTGCGACCAGGTCTCGAGGCCAGTGAAACCGAGCAGGTAGACCGGCCCTAACGACGGCCTGGAAAGGGGGGGGGAAGAAAAGAAAAGAACGCCATCCGACACCACGGAAAATATTTTTCTGCTGATTGATACTCCCGCGCTGTGGTAAGCCGTATAGCAGAGGGACCGCGGGGGAAAGGATAGCTGCAGAATCCACTCCCGATGGACGACTGCCAGTGTCAAATCCAAGTTTATTATAAGATGTGGCTTGTTTCCAAAGGCGAGGGGAGCTAACAGTTGGGTTGCATCACATACGTGACCTGGCCACACGCGACATGCTACGGGCTCTTTTGAACGTTTCAATTTTCGGGGGGTGGGTTAATTTCATTTTTCGAAGCAGCCATTAGCCGGATTCGCGGTGCGTCACGGGCGCCCCGTCCGCCTCCCTCCTTAAGGCTGCCTTCCTTCTGCGTCTGCCGGCTAATTATCCTGTAGGCCCAGCACCAAGAATTACCAGGTCGATGGTAAAAGAGATTCCGTGTCGCAGTACGTAACCGCCAAGGTCTCAGAAGAATCCATGGCAGCCCAGCAGGGTAATGAGTAAGTAAGGTCTCCCTAGCGAGGTCGATTGACTCGAGGAACGTCGAGGGCGGAGCCTCTCTTCTCCAGCCGGCTCACCCATCAGGGATATTGTTGCGACGACGGAGACGCCCACCCGGTGCGGGACAGACCGCGAAGGGGACGAGGGGAAAAGAAAGAATAGTAATGCCCAACATGCCCGTTGCCGCCACCGGCAGCCTGACATCAGCCTCTACTGGGATACTACGTACGCCTAAGTACTCGAACCCTAAACTGTCAAACTGGGACGCACACCGCAGATCGGAATTGGCCCCGGGCCGGGGTGGGGGAGGAGGGGGACGTGCTGACTGGCGAATGCAGGCAGGAGAGAGATACGCTGAATCATAAGACTAAATCGTGCCCCGGTGTGTGCGTCCTGCCGCGCATGAAACCCTCCATCGATGGTCTGCTGCCTTGGAAGGCCGAATATGCGGGCGGCTGCAGGTGAACCTTGGCTCCGAGAAGTTGGGATTCCACACCATCGTCAATCAGCCTTGGCTGGCTCTCGGCTCCAATTGCGAAAACGGTTCGCCCTCCTCCTTCTTCTTCCCTTGGGCATGAGAGGCGCCTGTTATTGCGCCCTGGCGTCGTGGTGCGGAGGACAATTTGAACTTACTTAGCCTTTTTGTCTTGCCAGCGCAGTGTCAGTGAGTGTACTGATGAGGGGGGATGTAGCAGAATCCGATGAAGAAAATTAACGGTGCGGGGAAAATGCTGGCATAAGCAAAGCGTTTGGGAATGTCTTGCGTATTCAATGTACCATTTCTGTGAAGTGAGACAGGGTTGGTCGAGTGTATCTTGGTATATTGTTCGAACACCCGCGAAGGGTTATATCTATGTAGATACCTGTGTACTTTGGTAGGTAGTCACGATATTGCCATCCACGTCAACTCCCCCAACTGTAAGCCTCCCCCCTCTCTTCGCCCACTGGATCTATACAAGGGGTTTTGGTAATATAGCAACAAAGAGTACAATGCCGCACAATATACATGGCTCGATATTTGTCCTTTCTATTTCCGTCATACATCGTTCGATATGGAAGCCAAAGATATAACCATCTCCCGGGTCCCTTCTATGAGCAATTGCCATGGCGCCTTGGAAACTTTTCGTTTATGCTCTCCAATTTTTTTGACTGCCTTCTACTGGAACCAAACCATGCAGGACACCACAGCTATGCCAAATTAAATCACGCTCGAACAAAAAACATAAAAAAGAGGTAAGCAAATTGTTGGCGGGAGCGACAGACTGAGAAGCGTCTTGAAAACCGCGACCCAGGTAGGAGATGCTAGCGCTTGTTGTGAGCTGCGCCATTGCAAAGCAGCTGGACCGGGAACCCGTCATATAATAATGGCGCGGGTCACAAGGCGTGCCCTGTTATAGGGGAAATGACCGCACAGTTGGAAGTGCGGGATATCCCCGTCATGGTACTCTGGGAGTGTTCACTCATTGGATAAAGCGATGGCGTAGGCAAAGAGACAAGAGGTGCAGACTTCGAGAGCTTAGAATTGTCGAGCATTCGAAGGTACGTGAGGGAACAAGCCGAGTTGGGGAGAGTTGTGGCCTTTGCTGGTGGTTCGTGCTCGTCTTCGGAGTCTCGGTGGCTCTTGAGCGTCGGCGTCACCAGGAAGCGAGGCCTTGAAGAGGACATTGGCTTCAGACATGTGCCTCTCACGGGTGTAGCCACGTTCCAAGGCAGACCGTGTAAGCTCGGGGAAGGCGGTAGTGCCGCTTTCGTTCTCCCCCATGACCACGGTATGTTCATCGTCGGCAGCGACGGAAGCGCTAGGCGAAGCTTCACAACTCGCCTTAAAACCTTCGAAGCTAGCACCCATGCTGCTGGCCGTCCATCGAGTGAAAGCGGTGGAAACAGAGGTGTTGGATACGTGCCGGCTCGAGGCGAGCGAACGCTCAGAGAAAGCAGATATGGTAGTTGACGCACTAGATCGCGCATTTAATAGAACGGTTGGCTTGTCGAGCCTTAAACTGGACTCGTTACGTTGCAAGCGTGTTAAAAAGTTTTCATTATCGCCGTCGTCGCCGTCGTCCTGCAGCCCCTCCTTTTCGTACTCAAGCATTTGTTGCTGGTAGTCCGTGGGGACCAAAATTGACGGAGACCAAGCAGATCCCTGAGATTCCCTGTTGAAGCTGGATGAACGGGATAGTACTCGTATATGTCCACGCTGAGGCAGGGAGAAATTCGATGTGACTCGAATGGGCTTTGGCGGCGCCGCAGTCGTTGCCTGAGTTGTGTCCGACTTACGGATAGCTGGGCTTGGGATTGAAAACTCAGAAGCACGAGGAGATAATACATTTGGCGAGAATGTGCCCGGATTATTTGTAGCACTAACCCTATAGTCCACGGCTTGAGTTTCCCTCGCCGCCATCTCCCGTAGCATTTCGCCTGAGGGACGTTCCCAAGCATAATCACAATCTGCTTCGACGGCGTGGTCATAGCAATAGTCAATATCATCTTCCCATGTCCCAACATCGATGTCGTCGTCCGTCTTGTCATTTGGAACACTAGGGCGAGATGCTTGGATAGTAATGATATCGAATCTGCCCAAGGTATCTGAAGAATTGCTGGGGGGTCGTCGTGAGGTAGCATGGGACATGGAGATTCGGTGCAATGCTGGGACAGATATACTGCCTCTCAGTGGGGAACGCTGATATGTGGGACTGACGAGTGGCTCCTCGGTAAAAAAGTGGCTTTCTTCTTCCTCTGGGAGTTCAGGTAAAGAGGCCATAGCACTTGAAGCTAGCGGCCACGCGGCTTCATCAGGCGTAGTGATGGCATGCGAATATTTCGGCAAACTGTCATGGACTGACTGGGCTAACGTGACATCTAAAGATGGATCGGGTTGTTGAAAGCTCGAATCTGTAGCCGAACGGTGCCGGCCGGTAGATGGCAGTTGCCCAAGGGCGTCGGACCGCAGGGACACACGACTCGACGTTCTTGGAGGCGGTGGAATGGGTGATGATGCAAAGCCGGATTCACCTGAGGATCTTGGAGGGCGTAATGGTGGCGAACGGACTTGGTCTCGTGATTCGGAGCGACCAGCATAGGCGTCCCTATGTAGTCTGGGAGAGACTTCTTCCTGTTGAGGCTGTCCTGGGTCAAGTTCAGTTTCGACACTACTACCAGACCTTGAACGTCTCGAAGCACCCCTGGGCACGCTAAGAGCTTCAGAAGAAAAGGGATTTCGGAACTCTATGTCATTAGCTTGGATGCCCTTCAATGCCCCAACCGCTGGTTTTTGGCCCGCGCGAATACAGGAAAACTCGGAAACCAGGTCATCTCGGCTCGCCAGACCCAGGTCAGGCAGGCTCTCCTTGTGCGTGTGTGTCAGATGCTGAAAGTTATATGGTCCTGAGATTTGTATTTTCTTTTGCGAATGCGGCTCAGCGTCACCCCCTTTCGTGGATTTCCGCCTAGCAAACATTGCCGACACAGAACGATGTTCCCTCGTAGGCACGGGATCAGGGGTGGTTTCAGACAAACGAGCTGTAATGCTAAGGAGATTAGGATCGCTAGGTTTCCTGTGCAGCTTGCTCTTGCGACTGAATAGGCTCTTGCCAAAGACGGTCACACCATCAGGTCTGTCGCGAGACGGGTTGCTGCCGCTTATAGACCGCTGTGATGACCTCCTTGATGGTTGGGGGTCATCATCCCATGACGGTGTTCCTGACGTCGCAGAGACGAACGATGAGCCTGAAGACGCCGTGAGTTGGCTGTTGTGTTTCTCTGCAAGCGCGCTCTGCTTCAGCTTTGTGCTTAGTGCTCGTATGTGCTCAGGTGACGGCGGACCCTCCATAGCAGGTTCTAGCAAGTCGACGATACCGCGACTGACGTGATGGCGCGATCGGACTGGCGATGCAGTTGTGCTGGGTGAAACTACCCTAGTAACTACAGGTTCCACTGCGGTGTTCCGTCGGCCGCCCTGACCGATCGTGTATATAGGCACTGGCGAATGCATCTTGTTCCTGATAAATTAGGCGAGATAACCGAGGGCTGTAGGGTCTTGATGCTCCTCCCGTCGTCGCTCGGTCTTCCTGGCCCTTTCGGCGCGCCCTTCAGCTGTTAGGAGGCGGACGACCTCGTGCCCCAGAAACGAAGACAACGCAAAACCACACAATTCACAGCTGTGAAGACTAACGAGCTTCCAGCCCTGAAAAAATTACTAAGTGATGCACACGCGAGGGCGGAACCGAATGCTATTTAGTGACGCGGTAAGAATGGTGGATAGCCCTTGTCACAAATTGGACTGTCATGCATGCCGTCCGGGGTCGAATCCAACGAAGGCGCTATTTGGACTAGGGTCATGCTCATTAGGGCCAGAGCGTTACTGCACCGTTAGGTACGGACGCGGCCCTTGTCGATGCTTGTCTGGCCGAGGGTGGATTGCTTGCTGTACCAGCTTAACGGTTGAAACGGAAAGGCCAAGATCTTTAGGGACCGAACCCACTGGTGAAAATGTAGCTGTTCCTGGTTCCCGCAATTTCCGTTCAAGCCAGATGGACGCGCAATTTATCGACCCCGCAAGATATTTCGCTGGATCATATGATTGCGCCAGAGAAAGTCTGATGTCGTGTGACTGCGCTGCAATGCCCTGAGAGAGTTTCCTGGTGATCCGTCAAGAAACCGGAACAGCTATCCAACAGCTAGACGCCCCACGACAGCCCTCTATGAAGCTTCGGCAACGCCGTATGGAAGACTTGTGTTATGTGCGGCCGGGATACGTCGCTGGAACAGCATTCAACAGCGGCGAAGTTGTGAGCATCTGCGCCGAAGTGAGTGTAGTAATACCCAACTCTGACTTCAAGCTCAGGGAAGATGGCAGGAAATACTGCCGATCCTCGGCCAGCTTCGTCGTGTCTCGTAGATGTTTCGCCCGTCCGGTTTGGGCTTCCGCTTTCGATTTCACAACCTTCAAGTTTGCATCGATGTATATCCTTGGACGCACGAAAAGACAACGGCCGTCGCGAGATGGTGTCCTCCGTCGTAAATCTATCTTGTCGATCTCGCAGGGATAGCCAAATCTTCACGAGGTCAATCCAACGCTAAGGCTAGATATAAGAAAGATCTCCAGTCAAAAATGGTATTATGCTTCGATGACTGAATCAGATAAGACTGATCGAAAATTAGTATATGAAATGCAGCAGGCAACTTGAGATGCAATATTGACGGAATAATCCTTGTCTTGGCAAGGAATATGAAACCTGGGAGAGGGCATGGATGGCAAAACGGCGACCTGCATCTTCGCCTTGCTACAAGGAAAGCTGAACAAGAAGCCGCTCAACAGGAAACGTAACGCGCCCACGATAGGCTACATCGGTGGAATTCATGTCGCACATCGCTTCAGCTCACAGCCGCCAATATCCAACAGCATCCGGAGTAAATGGCTGCCCTCCTGGAACCAAATAGCGAGGTTACACTGCAGATGATAATGGCGCCTTTCAGCTACGGTGCTAGAACGGTGAATCAAGTTCTAGAAACCAAGCATGTACCCGACCCGTGTTGCACGAGGGCGGCTCAAATTCGAATAATAATACAAGCTAAAATAGGCACAGTGATTAAGACTCCTGGCACGTACCTGGTGTTTGGCGTAATGGATTAGAATCTATAAGGTTTCGTAGTAATATTTCGGATTCTTAAAGCGTTGCTTTAAGAGTTTGATATAATATTTCCGTTCGAATAAGGCGATGCGTCCGGTAGAAATTCGCTGTAGTGTCTTAAAGATCGCAGTTGATTCTGCCACGATGGTCTCCCGTTGTAGTTCCTTGGCACTTATTAGAACTGAGAGGGTGTAGAAACGAAGGTCGGTTTCGTCTATGGAGTCCGATCGTATGTTTTTGCTTCTATTCCCGTTTCGTCGCTCCTGTCGAACCAGCTTTCGACGCTATCGAAAAATTCGCGCTGAAGTCTCGATGGTGAACCTGCTCGCTTGAGAAGAGATATTGTTGCGGTTGATGTTTCGTTTCTGGTTGGAGCACAGATACTGTTGGGCTCAGGCTAGAGTCCCCGAGATGCCGCTTATGCAAGGGACAAAGCGACTAACACGAGTATGACGAATCGCGACCAAACCGGATCTACTACCGTTATCGAAGTTGACAGATTCGACAACCTCTTGATCGAAAACTAGAGCTCCAACAGTTTAATAGGCTAAGCATTGAGATACGCACTTTGGGGGGGATGGTGAAGCCAAATTTCATGAAAAGAGGACCAGAGGAAAACGGAGGAGATGCATCCCCACAGAGTTGTGGGGGGATGTGCTGCTTAGGGAGGCTTCACGGGGGGTGTGCTAACTAACTCTTTGCTCTTACATTGCACCCCTGGAAGGATCTTTCCTTGCTGCTTGAGCGGCATTGTCCCTGGTGTCCCTGCTCATCGAATAAACCAAACGATGACTACTTCAATGGAGCGGCAGAGTTGTTGAGTGGAAAGAAAGGACGGACCCTGAATTCAGTCTGTGCCTCAGTTACGTCTACCTCGTCGAGTCGTTAATGTCAGTGTTAAACCCTTTTTGGACGTCCCAGCGTCGATCATCCTTGCACCAAGAAGATCACCAACGAAGGCAGTATTTAAGCTTTTAACATATGTATACTTGGTAGCAGCTAATATTGCCATTACGTGGGTTACAGTTAAGGGTAGGGTTAGGCCTAGAGTTAGAGTAATGCCCTGGGGGGTTTGGGGGACCGGTGAGAGGCCCCTTATTCAGGTATTTGGCTTGATACTTACAGAAGTGGTGGTTGTGATGATGGTGATATTGGTGTTATGGCAGTTGTTCTAGCTTTGCTTTGTTAATGCATTCAGTTAGTATTTGGGTGAGGAGGATTGTCGGTGGGGCTGCTTGAAAGGGTTTAACACTGACAAATTAACGATGTGACGATGCAGACGTAACTGGGGTGGAAGTCTGGACTCTGAACCCGGGGGTTCCTTGCCGGGGCTTGCCGGGGCTTGCCGGTATTTCGGGTCATTTTGTTTACTACACAAGTAGGCTAGCAAAAAACTCCTCTACAGTATCATGAAGCAAGACCATTTACCAGCTCCACTGAAACTAATGAGTTCGGGGGGAGTTGGACTGTGGAGTTGAAACGTTTCGAAGCCATCTCTAGCGTATACTAGGTAGGTTCAGAGGACTACTATGTACTATTGGTAGGGCTGCTCGCTGTGAGAAGTGCGTGTTCCTGGGCTTGCTGCTTCCCAATATCTTCTGTATCCTATTCAGGGTCATTAAATCGTATCACGTGCGAGCTCTCCACAGCCCCATATATCACAACCACTCAAAACATCATAAATCCTAGTGTGATGTTTTGAGTGGTTGCGATATATGGGGTTGTGGAGAGTTCACACGTGATACGATTTAATGAGACTGAAAGAGATGTATATCGCGAAAACCCCGAGGCCCCTGATATGCACCTATCCTGCCTCACAGAGCCCAATTAACAGGCAACATAGTTCGAGGCTCTTAGTTGCTTGTACGCATAGATACTAGGTATCTTGATGGATCTACTGTAGGTAGATATGCAGCAGCCTCGTGTTACGTATGTCAAGCAAACTCGTGATTTATTCGCTCTGGTCGCGCTTATTAGTGGGTCGCCTAATGCATTCCTTCCAAAGGCTCCAAAGATGAGAATGGGCTGCGATGGGCATTGGAAAGGGTCGCATGTCCGAATCTAACAGATCTCCCTTCATGAGGTACCTACCTACCTAAACAGGGACGCCGGGGGATCACTATGCCAAATGCGTTACTTCTCCTTACTCAACTGGGCCGGCAAAAGCGAGCGAAGTCTCCATCGAGAGGGGTTTTGCAGAAGCAGGTTCTCACTGAGGGACATTAACGTAGTGTAAACGTATTTTGCCTACCACTTACGTACTCACCAAGCGAAACGTTGAAGTGGAGCCTCTGTCTTACGCAAGCCATGGCTTTACGGACCCAGCGATAAGGAACCGAGCTGGGCCAGCTATGGGATTTTCACCCCTGGCCTGCAGATAAAATTCTCGTTACCATTCATTGCAAGACTGCCGTGAGCTTTTAGTACCTACCTTAGATATACTAAGAAACTATAGGTGTACATATTCAAGGATTATTGCAGTAAGCGGCATACGAGCTCCAATCTTTTTTGAAGGACCAAGTACGATTGGCTTACGGCTGCTTTCTGTATTACCAGATAATTTATTAGGGAGTAATACATGATTACGGTATCCACCTTGTATTCGATTCCTAGAGTAAGGGTTTAAAATTTCGCAAAATTTCGGTCACATAACAACCCTATTGGATGGTAGCAAAGTATTATATTATGTAACACGCCTAGTAATTTTGTTGCGTTGTGGCATAGCTTATTACATTAACCAATAACTCGAAAGCGTTCTTGAAATATGGGGTTTGTATGCTGCTAACTTCAATAATCCTGAATGTATTATTGATCGGGATATTTCTTATATACTGTACTTAGAATACATATCGGTACGGTAGCACCGGAGGTTGATCAGACTGGGAAGCTCGTGTAATAGGTTGTGATTGGGCAATCAGCCGGGAGATTTGCGTTCGTGCTCCAATAGGATGCTCCTACGAATGGCCTCAACAACAAAAATAGATTGTTCCGAATGAATGGTTTGTGCTGATGGATGGACGATTCATTCCTAGCCATATATGTAAGAGCTATTAGTACTGTACTAGGCACGCACCCCTATATTCATACGCGCTTGGATATGTTTCGTACATATCATCTGGACGGCTGCATACATAAGGTGCATCTTCGAGTCCATTCTCCACGCGGGGAAAAGGTAGATTTCCTTTCACGCTCCCTTAAGACAAATACAAGCAGCTATGCGACATTGGATCTGGTGGATGATGGGGGTTGGAAGGCCCGCCTTAGCGGGAAAACGGTCAGGATTTTACCTTGATGCGCGCCTTGATGAACCTTAAACTGCAGGTGCATACCCTACTTTTGCCATACGTATACCTAATTTCGCACGACTTCTAACACTGCCGCCTCCAATAATACAAGTTGGTCCCTTTCATCGCGGAAGGCTTCTAGGGGACATGACATTTAATAATCGCTATCCCGCTCGGGCCACAGCGCTGCTTTCTCATTGGCTCGCAGTACGCCGATGCTTTAACCGCTTCATTTGGGTATTCATTTTACTGTCATTCCCTCATTCGCGGTGTCATCTCACGTCTGACGGGGAGCAGGACCGCGACACTATCCCCGTCCGCATGCGCGTGATAGAAATCCATGACATATCGTGGGATCTATGATTCTGGCACGAAGGCGGGTATCTGCAACCTGTCCAATATCGCCGACATACTCTCGGAGTGGCGTTTTCTCAGCTCCACGCGGGTATCCGGGTCTTCGCATGCGAGCGGAGCTGATAGCGCAGCTTGCATTTTCCTGATTCGGTTGCCTCTCCGGCTTTCTAGCCACAGCTTACGGAAATCCCTCGTCAGCAAGATCCTTCATGCAGGAACAACGGATGCGGATGTATTCAACCACCAAGGAGGGATCCTGCCTAGGCATCGTGATCTTATGCTAATGTGCGTTTATGGAGTAGCTCTACGCTTGATACTGTGCAGAGAAAGCCCAAAGCGGACCTTATCCTGCTAGCCCGGATTCAACGGCAAATCTTCATCCCGTGGGCCGGTCCAAGTGTTGCCCTGCGAGTAAACTCAGACGGGGACCGAAGAAGCGTTGGAGGTCAGGTCTGAATGCCGTATTGCGTAGCCAGTATACTGATACTGGCTTATGCCACGCATAGCAAATGCAGTACCAGAGTATTATTTGGCCGCGGGAGTATGCACCATCGTCCGCCTCAAGCGCGTTTTAGCCTCCCGAACTTTCTCTTGTGCAGCGGGAGTGGCGTGAGGCGAGAAAGACTATAAGGTTGATCCTTCAAAGTTCCTATAGAAAGCATCTATGTCGAACAGATGCGCATGATGCCCTGCTCCTTATATGGTGGTTATGGTGGTTACTAACCTCGACCTACGACACATACCCCTGAGCGCATCTAGATCTGATTGACAGAGCTGCTAACCTCTGACGATCCGGGTTAAAGGCTGAAACACCTATTTCGTACATGACACAAAATGCGCCCTTGACTCTTCGACCTGGCCGTTGAAAGGGCTTCGTTTCACAGATCTGGAATCATTTTCGCAAAATCGAACTTGGACCTCGAGATATTGGCCAACCTTACTTTCAGCTTCTTTCCACATTTAAATGCGACACTGATGTATGCCATAGTGGACAGCAAGGGGACGAGTAATTCAGTCAATAGAGGCCATTATCCGCGTACCACGGCGAATAGTTCATGTACTTTAACTACAGCGCGATTCGCGGGCGTTTATGTTTGCCAACTCCCCCTCTCTCAAGAAAGAAGAGGAGCGTCCAACGCAACGGCAAGAAAGAAGATTCTTTTCCGATCAACGCCTTTACCGAAGAACGTAAACCAGGTAGTTCATAACCTTGCGGTTGGGGAACACCCATAATAAAGTTCTACTTCTTTCAGCTACCTAGCCTTCAGACCGCCTCTTTCTGGCTGCTCTGACTTCAAAATCGAATGACGTACCTAGTTCTCGACCCAGCCGAATCTAGCATAGTTTCCATTCGACTGCTCCTTCGTATTTTATTTAGAAGAGTTCAGTAACTGCCATCCCAGATATTAGTGCATCGAACGCCGGTTTGCCAAGTAGCAGGGTACATTTCACTCTCGATATGAGAGCCGGCACCATGGAGGGAAGCCAGCCGGTTGGGCAGACCGATGTGGCTCTGCAATGTGTGTGCCCCGCTAACATGATAACTGTAATGCCTGTGCTTTGCAGATTATCGTGTCACCGATACGAAGTGCATTTAACGCTAATGTAGTTTGTGCAATAGGGGAACTGCCATATATTAACCTCGAGCGGTCGATAATGCACGATATGCTCTAGGCCAGCAGTCTTGAGACGACTATGGAATCAACAGGTACGGGAAAAAACTGGTCGCGTTTCAAAGACCTAAGTCGTCGCTATTTCGAACTTCGGGCGGGTCATCTTTTAACCGGCGGTGACTAGTGTTCAGCCTTGCGAAGCGCTAGGACCCTAAATAAGGTGTCAAATCTTGGGATCCCAGTTCTGTTGGCAAGTCAAAAGAGATTGGCAACAAGATGTATGGCCAGGGGTCGAGCTGTCAACTCTCGGGATATTTTATGCTTCGCGCATTCCCCGGGTCTAACCCACCGGCCTAAATTCCGTCGAATTTCGATGTGCAACTAGAAAACAAAGAGGGATCGGTGGGGAATTGTAAGCCTTCCTGGGTTTCAGTATCTTCTTGCATCCCTTTACTTCGCAAGTAGGGAGGACTTATAACGATATAAATGACCCAAACTTCACGTTTCCGTGACCATTGTCTTCCTGGTATTACTAAATATTTTTCTTCGTAATCGAGCATGATGCCGTCCCACAATGCTGTTACACAAGTCGCGGCTTACAATACACGAGGGTATTCTCTGTTAGTCTCTCCACAAGGCCCACGAAATACTGGAATTGGCTAGAATGTCAATCCCCAGACAATTTATGTGCAAAGTAACATTGTTCATTCTTCTCCTGTTTCCCATCACTGTTATAACAGCGTTTTATACGATTTTATCATGAGCGCGATGATTGCAGCAAGAAAGCTTCAGGGACTGCTTCCCAGGCCTTCATGATAGCCCAATATAACTCTCCTTCGCTTAATGATTAAATATGATCGCCTAATCCATTGTGGCTAGCCTTTGAATGGCTTCAAACGCGTCAAATTCGCGTTGAATGGGAAGGAACAGTTTGCAATAAGGGGCCTACTCATGCTGCCATTGCGTTGCTGAAGTGACGATGAATTGATGATGTATCTTCCCATATACGTAAGTAAACTCTATGGGATTCTACATTCTAACTTTATAAGGAAAATGTTGGGTCAAGTGGAAACTAGCAGAAAATACCCCTTGTTTATGCTGGATTTTCCGAACCAGCGCCAGCGCCTTATGCCAGGGGTTAGAATACCAAGCGGCGTTTCAGTCCTGCGACACGAGGAGCTGGTACTTCCGATGTTCCCTTCGGGCTTGCATTGAGAGTACATAGTAGAATTCTAATTCGCTGTCCGGCCCTAAATGTGACTTTGGGTCCACTAGGGGGAACCATGGCCGTTGCGGACGATCAAAAAAAGGCAATCTTGATCTCTCATTCACCCACAGGTGATTACCACATTAGGAATCATGATTCCAAAGAAGAGCTACAGGCTCGAGGCGGCAAAGGCAACATTTGGAGATTGATGGCATCAAACGGCTGGAACGTACAGACGACGCTCAAGGACGCAATGGCGAGGTATGATGTATATAAAGATGCCTCGTCGCACCTCTTCGTAGAGTCTAAAATTGCTACAACACACCGGTCATTTTCCAACTGATAACTATTTCGTTCCTGAAGCGCAGCGCGCTCTCGTTATTCTATTCGTAATCGGCAAGTGTTTGGCTAGCCAGTTGATCTGCTGCTCCCTCTCACGACGCGCCCACATTCGTCTCCTTCCTCTTACTAGGTAGACCGATCAGCTAGTTGCAGCAATGAGACTCGCTACTGTCCTAGCCCCCTTCGTGCTGGCCGAGGACATCGCCGGCCATGTTATCAAGCGGAATTCCAAACCCAACACGGGGTTTGGAAATCGCCGACTCAAGGACTCGGATAAATCGAAACCTCAAGACTGCCAAGCCACAGGGAAGGCCGTATATCTTCTCACCAACGACGCCGAAAACGCCATCGTGGCCCTGCCGATCAACGCGGATGGAACGCTCTCGAAAGGCACCATCACGAAATCCGGGGGCAAGGGGGCGACTTCAATAGATGGCGCTACGGGTGAACTCGCTGCTACGGATGCGCTCATCAGCCAGGGATCGCTCACAATAGCGGGACAGGTAAGTCATGACTCTGAGCCAACAGCACACCTGGACATCGGACTAACGCAGGGTTGGAAGTACATCTTCGCCGTCAACGCGGGTAGCAACACCGTCAGCATGCTGTCCATCTCCGAGACGGACCCTACGAAGCTGACAATGGTCGGCGAGCCGGTCGAGGTCCCGGGGGAGTTCCCCAACACGGTGGCGGCGTCCGCGAAGAACAGCCTCGCCTGCGTCGCGATGACAGGCGCCGTTGCTGGCATCTCCTGTGCGAGCTTCGATGGCGAGGAGGGCTTAGGCGCAATGGACGACCTCCGACCGATCGACCTGGGGCAGTCCACGCCGCCCGTGGGGCCGACCAACACGGTGTCACACACCTTCTTCTCCGAGGACGAGTCTACGCTCTTCACCATGGTCAAGGGCGACCCGGCGGCGGACAAGACCGGGTTCGTGTCCTCGCTGGCCGTGAAGCAGAAGACAATGTGCGGCGGCCAGACCATGATGGTGGCGGCGGCGGAAGACACGCGCTCGTCCCCCGAGGGCACCGCGGTGCTGTTCGGTTCGCAGGTGATCCCCGGGACTGGCAACATCTTCGCGACGGACGCCTCCTTCGGGGGCGCGGTCCTGTCGGTGGACGCGGCGACGGGGGAGGCCACGGTCGCCGCCAAGGGGACCATCGAAGACCAGGTCGCGACGTGCTGGGCCGCGTTCTCGCCCATGACCAAGAGCGTCTTCGTGACCGACGTGGCCATGCCCCGCATCGTCGAGATGAGCGCCGACGACGCGAGCATCCTCTCGATGGTCGACCTGTCGGAGACCGGCGACCCGGGCTTCGTCGACCTGCGCGCCGCCGGCGCCTTCGTCTACGTGCTCGCGCCGGGTAACGGGGCCACCGATGCTGCCATTAGCGTGCTGGACATTTCCGGAGGCCAGGGTCAAGCTCGGGCTGTTCAAAGATTTAGCCTCGATGGAATGGCGGGGAACACCGCCCAAGGCATAGCGATACTTGACTGAGGGGCCCCGTGAATAGGGCGTCTTCCCTGAGTAAGGACCGAGGACATGTCGGACACTGGTTTATAGGCAGTTTTGTACATTGCAATTTTTTTAGTGATAAATACGAGTATGAAAGTGTAGTCTTCATTTGATACTAGGGCCATGTTAGGAGCGGAGCCATTCAGTCAGGACCAGTGCCCAAGCTCATGTATAGATGACTGGTTACCAGTTTCCGTGATTGCCCAATTTTGAAAAGGTGCTCAAGGCAAATCCTGAATATGCTGTGGCGGTTAGAAGCGGCCCCCAAAATTACTCACTGACTGCCGGCTTCCTCATATCGTAGCTTTTTCTGATACAATTAAACGCAGCTCTGTATCACGTCGGAGACTACGTCAGTAGCATAGGAATATGGGGATATTAGGCACGTTTGTATCCACTGCCTGTCGATGACTTGTTGTGCAAGTGCATAAGACTTGAGGTGAAGTTTGCTTTCCACCATGTACCGTTTTACACAGATTGCTGCCGCTACCCCTTGCTTCAGGTACAATACGGAGCTGCGTACTTACCGTTCGATAGGCGGGGGTCATAAACAGCTCGTGACAGGATACTAATGACAATCTAAGCAGCTAGCCATTGCTTGGCCAAAGAAGGAAACCGTTGAACACAACTATCCCATTTTTGCTTGTACTTCGCCCTCTAGGGAATAGAGGTTTCCTATACAGATACCGTTGTGAGCCGCTTATTCGCATAGGATAGCAAGCGCATAAGGCAGGACCAGAAAAGCGCGTCTTACTCCAGCGTCGACGACTGCAGCGACTGGATTTGTACTTTCTCGTCTATATGTGGGTAATGATCGACGGCCCGCATCGCTGCGGGTACATCACATGTACACTGTTAAATCAGTCTATTGATTGATATTATTGAAGATTGTCGAGAGAGCGGTAGGGCGCGTGGCTTCAAAGCGAGCACCTCATATGTTGCGGAACTCCTTACTGGCGGTGTGACACGGGAGCGCTTGTTGCATTTCTCTCTCTTTCTCAGACCTTCATCCCTGCTGCGGGTTGCCGCGTTCTCAGCCGGGCCGGATGCCGCCGGACCGTGTAGCTGTGCGACTATTCTCACGGACTGGAGCCTCATCCAGACGCCGGCTGCCCGGTAGACGGACATGAACGCTACAAGGCTCTTCTCATTCACCTTCCAAATATACGATAGAGTCATGACGATGTACGCTGCTTGCGTCCTATGCCTCGGGCAGTCCACCTAGATACGCTACTTTCCTAGTATCGCATCCCGACCGTTTTGTGCGGGTGGGCACTTGGAGGTGTCTTGTCGGCATGCATGAGGAAGTTCCTTCTTCAAGCAGCAGCTCACTGAGCGCAGCTTCCGACGCCCCACCCACTCGTTTTATGATCTTCAAGATCCGGATAATAAGCCGGCAGGCTATGTACATCCGCAGGACGGCTACAGGGAGCTCTACGGCGGGGTCTGGCATCATGAGCTAAATGGATTCTAGGAAGGTGGTGGCACTCTGGCAGGGCGAGAAGGGTTCCCGTATTTTTCACGCCCCAGCTATACGTATTAAGCGAAGCTGCGGGTCAGTGGAGAGCCCCGTTCCCTCAAGAGTCAATGAGCCCCCATGGTCCCTTCTCCCCCCTCTTCCCCACGCTCCACGTTCCTGGAATCTTGCATTGCAGGGCGAGGCCGCAAGAAGAGGCCAGGATGCACAACCGCACGTGGTTTTCAAATATCCCAACAACGCGACCTCGAGCCCGACGGCTTGGTCTTACGGGGTTGCACTGGATGTCATACTTAGGCAGTGTGCATATTCGTCGTACACACCTGCCGGATTGGGAACTGCAGGCAAGGGGGCATAAACGAACCCTGGCGTCCTTGATATTGAAAATATTGTCACGCCTTAGCCGTAACAAGACCTAGGGGCCTCTGCGCATACCCTAAGCATCTGGTTTTGTACCCGTTTTCAGCGGCTGGTCTACATCTAGGTTGTGCTGGTGGAAGACAAAAAGCGTGGTCCGTTTGACCAAGAGAGTGGCATCGACGGAGTTTCCCGTATTCCTAGGGCCCCACAGCTTATCGCCAGGTCCATGACCACTATGAAGCGCCTTAACATTAGATAGGGAGCGAAAGAGCTAATTGCTGCAGTTGGAGCCGAAAAAAAGAAAAATCAAGTTCCCGCCCCTTCGAAACCCAGGTGCTAAGGTGGGCAAGTTTGGCGTTAGCCTACCAAGAAACGGCGAGTGATGGGTCTGGGTGGGCGGAGCCCTTGCTTCTCCCATTTACTCTAGGATCAGCACGTTGCTCCATCCGCTAAGGTTAATTAATGCAGGAAGCCAACGCCCAATGGGGATCACCGCACATGCCATGCTGTGCATGTCGCGTATCTCCCGAAGACACTACGTAGAGAGCTATGCCCTCGGGGATGGTTGCGATCATGGTATAGGAGTCGTCATTCTTTCGGAACCCCCGGATGCCCACTATACGTGAACGCGATGGGGCCGACGCCGCGGCGGTCGTGAGAGGCGCGATGGGACAGGAGAAGAGCGGAGGCGGAGGAGCAGGTGTCCAAGAAGAGAAGGGCCGCGTAGGCAGAGCACGACAGAGTAGAGACGATGACCGGCGTATAAGAGACGGGGGAAGAGGCGGGCGATAAAGACAGAGCTCAGGCTATGATGGGCCACATCCGTTATGCATGCGTATCAGCTCTATACATGAAAAGTGCTCAATGTTACACGGACTCATACCCCTTAGTAATGATGCAATATCGAATCTCGGAAGCACGAATCTCTTGACACATAGTCAAGGAAGGTATTCAAAAGATATCTCACATGAATCCTGAATCCGGAGTATGAGGCCTTGGACTCGCGGCACTCCTCCCGCTTACAATAGAAGTAGACAAGCAATGAACCACGTGTTAGGCTATTTCGCAAGACCAGCGCCTCTAAGGACAGCTACGACAAACTGTGAAGTTTATAAATTCGATATTATTTTAGGCGGATCCTCGCACATCGAGTGCCTTTTCAGAGCTCCTATGTCGCAGCATCTCTATTCGGAGTCAACGCAGCTTCCGGGCTGTTCGCCGCCATAAAGGAGCACGTATACTAAGGTTTTTCGACTAAACGAAATTGATAGCATACGTCTTGCATCAGTGTTACTCACCGTCAACCACTCCCTCAAACCTGTCCAGGAATCTCTGATGGTCGCCTCGCCGTCTTGTCTAGACATGGAACCCGTCGAACACGTGGTAGTTCGGATACTTGCCTAGAGATCTTGTTACTGCGTAAATAACCTCAGGAAACAGCGCCAGTACGCTCGGTTCGGCCGATATGTATATGGCTGTGTATACGCATACAGGGAACGGCACTTGTGGGCTGCTTGATCAAAAGGAACCGGTAGCGAACCACTTCATGTTCCCATCACACCAAGCCTCGCCTCCTATGCCAGACTGTGCCCCTTCCCGAGTAGGCCGAACCCATCGGACATGGTATACGTGCATCGCAGTATCGATCCGGGGGCGTACCGCGGAGAGTCAAAGAGAAAGAAGCACCGCGAGCGGTACTACACTGCTCGCTACGGATGAGGCCCCTAGTCCCTGGTGAAGAGCGGACTCGCTTACGGGAAGTGCCTAGGAGCCCACTTTCGATAGGCCGAGGAAAGCTACGGCTTCAGGCTCTAGAAAGTGACGCTTCCGAGGACGAAAGACTGGTGAATGCTGTTCTGAGTATCTAGCCAAAACACCCCGCGGACCGCGCCGGTCGTGCACCAAAGGGAGGCTCTGGCATAGCGGCGTACGCGACGACCGTTGGTATTAGACATCGCCGGTACAACAGCGAATTGGTAATCCTAGACAGGGCAATAGCCTCGTTAGGCCCAACCCATCGCTTGTAGGGACATTCCAGGCGACTACACAGCAGATCTGAGGGAGTTCCGGAGACGTCTAGGACTGACTGTATGTGAGCCCCCTATTATGCTATGTGTATCCCAAGATGCCAAACCGCTGGCATCCAAGGCGGACTCCTGCGTTCAGGTGCAAAAAACCGCAAGAGTCCAGTGCAAACACGAGGTATACTAACTAGACAACGACCGTGAAGCGCTTCAGCATCTCCGTATCGGTTCACGGGAGTGGTCAGGTCCATTCTACACATGACAATGAGCACAATAGCAGTTGACATTCCGCCGGACGCTAGAAGTTCTTATTCTGAAGACCTTGAGGATTATACGTACTTGTGATGGGGTATATAGCTAAAAATATGTAAGAGGTAGAGCATATGAGTCGAGTCGTGGAAGCCAGAAACAGAACATGGCGACTTCAAAAGAGAAAACCCCCATTGACGGAATGTGTCGTATAGAACTCCTATCCAATGCAAGAATGATCGCTGATTGCGGTGTACCTCGTACCGCTGAATACGTACATACAATATCCCAGGCCGACGGCGTCCGCGACAACCTGGGCTACTATGCCGAACAATATCCCTTTCTAACAATTTCTCCCAATTAATTAAACCTCCGACGGCGCGTCACCCGCCTGGTTCTCCGTGCTCTGGCCCTCCGTTAGGGTGTTTCTCCGCCTCCTCTTCCGCCCGAAGAACCCCTCCAGCGTGTTGCCGAGACTATGAGCTCGCCTGCGAAGGCTCTTACGCTCTGCGGGCTGGTCTTCGCCGTGTCCCAACGGAGTCGCCCTGTCACTACGAGATCGAAACAGTGGATCGGCCACGGAGTCTGGACCGCGTTCGTCGTGCGGCAAACCAAGGCTTTCTACCAGGCTGGGCTTCCCTCTCCTCGTCGACGGCCTGCGTGGAGACGAGCCGTCTCTACGGCCGAGAGCGTCCGATACCACTGCGCTCACAGTTGACGAGAGTGGCGAGGGAGATATAAAGGTGTTGTTGTAGTGACGAGTTAGAGGCCTGGAGTCGGCTGGCGAATGTCGTGGCGGGGTTGTAGGCCGTTCTGGAGTGGGGGCTTCAGGAGCTGGAGTCGTAGAACCGTTTGATGGTTGACTCAGCTCTGTCACCGCGACCGAGGGCATCGATCGAAATGTAAAGACACTATCAGTTGACAGTGTCGGCGGAAGCCCTGGATGCGTCGGAAGATCGTCGGTGGAACTTCTCCAAGGATTGGTAAGGAGCGGCGCTTCCTCGGCCGCCATCGGCAGAGACGATCTTGACACTGTTGCCCTGGAATTCCGGCTCGAAGCGAGGGATTTACTTATAGCATGGGCGAAGCTAAGGTGTGAACCCAACGACGACCGCCTTGACGATGCTACCGACCTAGGTTGCTCGTCTTCATGTCGGGGCGCGCCCGTGAACTGGCTAGACGCGCCTGCCGCTTCCCGGTGTCTGAGACCAATAGTTTCCTCCACATTCTCATCATCTGATAATTGATCCTCCTCGTCCTGGGGTGGCCGGCCACTAGTAATGAGAAAGACACCGAAGAAAGTGAGAAGACAGCCGCCCACGAACTTAGCAGCCTGCGTCTCGGTCGTACGTTCAAAATCGCGGTACAAAACTGCGCTCCCCATGATAACGGATAAAGTGAAAAGCACAAACTGAATGGGTATAACTTGAGTGGAATCGAATCGCTGAAGGGCCTTGTTGACATATCGCACCTGCATTACTGCGGTTACGATTAGGACGAAAAGCAGACCGTACGTGACTGGAGTTGCGAAAGCTTTAAGTAGCGTAGATGAGAGCATCGACGAAACCCCTTTCGTGGTCAAAGCAGTGTAACCACCTGTGCTGCTATCAGTAACCTGAACGATGTGTTACCACTCCGCAACGTACCAAATAAACCAACCAGACCGAGGTCAATGAGAATGGTCCGATGGCCATATTTTGGGCTCGCCCACATTAAGGCAAGGATCAAGACGATGGTGACGACCATGTATATCTCAAACTCCATTGTGGTGATAGCATCCCATACATCATGAGGATCCAGTTTGTTCTCCTCGTGCTTGGCACTCAGGACGACCGTGACGGCACCAGCCACAGCGATGACAACGCCCCAGAAGTCGCGTTTTCGAAAACGTTCGCCGAAGAATAAGGGGGCGATGACACAGTTAGATATTAGCGCGAAAACACCCAGGGGCGACACGATGGAAGCGGGCGCAAAGCCGTACGCTAGAAAGTTGCCCATCTCTCCAACGGTCATCAATATCTGGCCCAACCACCAAGCCGGAGACTTGAGGTACGTCGACGCAACTTTAGAATCACCATGGCCATTCTCTGTCCATGCGGAATTGCTCGAATGAAAGGACTGGATTAAGGGATTTGTCTCCTGGGCCGCGCCATCCTCATGGTTGTCTTCCTGCGCATCGGGCGAGGGCCCCTCAGTTGCTCCATAACTGGCACGAGAGCCATTCTGAACTCTTTTCAAAGCTGCCCTTGCGCGCTCTCTCGCCTCAACACGCCGGCGGTGTAGCTGTATATGCGCATATCTCTGTACGTTTAGGGCAAGGGCAATGAGGACATTTCCCACGATGGCTGTGATGATGCCGATAAGCGAACTCCATTCCCCCAATTCCGTTCCGCCGTGATCGCCAATTTTCGCGCTGGATATGGGCGGGCTCGCGCCGTAGACCTGGTCTATTCTGGATAAAGCTGGCATGGTTCCTCGCTCCTTTCTGACATGAAAACGATATCAGAGCTGACAGTGCCTTTTGGGAATCTGAGTTTCTAAGAAGTAAGCCTCCGTCGGGCTAGCCGACCTGCCGGCGGTCGGGTTGCGCCGGGAATGGCAGAGGCGTCCGCAGGCAGCGGTCGAAGCTTCTGGTGGTTTACTTTGTTCGGCGGAATGGATTATATTGGGCGCGCATTGGGAACCTGAGGACGAGACTGACTTGAAGCGACCATGCTTATGTGGACTGGTAGCCGAGACGCTGCCCAGCAGAGCGGGGGGACCAACTGGGTGACGGGATGGGATCGACGTCGCTGGAAGTTGGATGCGGAGATTCGGGACTTGATTCGAAGCAATTCTACCATGCAGCAGCAAGAAAACTCGAGCGTATACAGAGTATTTGCTAAGAGATATACAAACTTATGATGGTTAATAGTTGCTTGCCCCTCTAACTTGAGATCCCCTATCTACCCGAGTTATTTAGAGTTAGACGAAGTAGTGAAGGTTGTTTGGGTTGCGTAAAGAAAGAAAGCTCCGTCATTTTGCGTCCAACTCTGCCCCACTATGGAGAAATAAACGACACTAAAATCTGTACATGCCTCATGATACTCTCATACTGTATGTACCAGTACTGTTGTTTATGCTGCTGGTAGTGGGGGGATTCGGTTTGCATCTTTTGCTGGTACATGTAGGTGGTATATGGGTTCAAGCTGAAATAGGCCCATCTAATATTATATATACATATATATATATATATTTGAGTTCCCAGACATAATACTAGGTAAGTCCTTGCCTTTCATTAGAGCTTGAACGAAGTTGTGTGCAATATAATAATTAGTAAAGAAACGTACCTATATTCGCGGGTCCGTGTTCCGATTGATTACCGTACTTAGTAGTTAACTTACCTCGACCCAATATCTACAACCCGGTCAGCCTTGCTCTTCGTCCTTGCATTTCTTCCTCTCGGTACTCTTTTTTTCCGCGATCAACCATACCATCTACAACCATGAGCGACGAAGAAGACGTCCAGATCGAAGGGCCTGACCTGGCAGAGGATGACCCAATGCGCGCCTTCTTGCCAGCCTCTTTCGGCAAAAAATCCAAGGAGGCTGACATAGCCGCCCAGATAGAGCGGACAAAGAGAACTGTTGACACAGGAAAGCCAAAGACCCAGTCAGAAGTCGCACAGCAGGCTAGACCGGACAGTGCCGCCGACAACGACGACTCCTCAGACGACGATGACTCTGATGATGACGAAGACGAGTACCCTACTTCCCACGAGATGGTCATCAAGACCCACGAACGCGCCGTCACGACAGTCTCGCTGGATCCTGCGGGCGGGCGGTTCGTATCCGGCTCCATAGACTGCACCGTGAAGCTTCACGACTTTGCGTCCATGACGCCCACAACAATCCGCGCTTTCAAAAGTGTCGATCCCTGGCACACCAAACTCTCAGCGGCGAATTCAGAGACACACCCCATCCACCGAGTCCAGTTCAGTCCTCTAGCCGGCGGTATCTTCCTCTGTATCTCGGCGCATCCCCAGGCGAAAATAATGTCTCGAGACGGCGATATCCTCACAGAATTTGTGAAGGGCGACATGTATCTTCGCGACATGCACAATACGAAGGGCCACGTCTCAGAGATTACGACAGGCACTTGGCACCCCACGGACAAGAACCTATGCGTCACGGCAGGAACGGACAGTACGTTGCGAATATGGGATATCAACAACAAGCGCAGCCAGAAAGACGTGCTCGTTTTCAAGTCCAAAGCCCCTGGAGCCGCTGGACGGACCCGAATGACTGCTGTGGCTTGGGGGACTCCGGTTCAAGGTGGCAACAATGTCCTAGTCTCTGCGGCTCTTGATGGTACTCTAGTTATGTGGAGTGGGAACGGTCCCTTTACGCGACCTGCAGCCGAGATCAGGGAAGCTCATACGCCCAATACTTGGACTGGAGGGATTGATATTAGCTCCGACGGACGCATGGTGGTCACGAGGGGAGGCGACGACCTCATTAAGCTGTGGGATACGAGAAAATTTAAAGAGCCCCTCGTCACTGTCAAACATCAGTCCACGTCAGATCACTACCCAACCACAAATATCAGATATGCGCCAAACTCTACAAGTATCATCACAGGGTCAGCTAACGGCCACCTCCACATACTGAATCCAGGGAACTTGCAACCTGAGTATACCACCCCAGTTACAGAGGGTTCTCCCCTGATCACGGTGGATTGGCATCCTAAGATCAACCAAATCATAACGGGTTCTGCAAACGGGGAAATGCGTGTTCTGTATAATCCCACCATGTCGACAAGAGGCGCAGTGGACGTCATGTCACGAGCGCCCAAGAAGAGGCACCTCGACGATAACCCCGAATTCACCACTGACCAGTCGCTGGGTCTATCCGGTGATTCAATCATTACACCGGGTGCTCTTCCTACATCGAGGAAGGCGGGTGTGACAGCATCTGGAAGGTCGAAGGACCCGAGGCGACCACAAGTTCCACAACAGACGCCGTTCATGCGCAGCCAGCCAGACGAGAAGCATATCAGTGAGAATATCCCGTTGAGTCGGATGTTGCACGAGGATCCAAGAGAAGCGCTGCTTAAGTACGCGGACGTTGCAAAGAAGGACCCCATGTTCACAAAGGCTTGGAAGGGCACCCAGCCCGTCACACAGTATGCGGAATTGAGTGATGAAGAGGAGGATGAAGGCCCAGACAAGAAAAAGGTCAAGAGATGAACAAGGGTCAAAGAACCAGCCGAAAAGACCATCCTGGGCGTCCTCTGGCAAGGCCGTCCCTATGATATGCGTGCCGAGTTAGGTTCTTGCCCCGTAGATGTACATGGGAATATCCACTCCCGCGGCTTGAGGTAACGGGGAAGGTTTTTTTTTAACATGAGAGCGAAAGGGGGCCCCGTAATCCTTAGCTGAAAGGTAGGCAGGCTTGCAGGTCTCAGTAGCTGATGCACTTGACGTGGCTATACATGTGAGTAGGCTATTTGATAGCTACCTTAGCTTCGTTCGCAGGTACCTGCATAGCTGCTGTACGTACTTGGGAGAACGTGAGGCGTCGCGTCACCTGTGGTTCATGGCTAAATTCCTCCCAAGTTGCCTGCGCAAGTTACCTAACAGTCAGTCAGTTTGAATGCACAGGCTGCCTAGGTAGTTAGGATCAAAGACATTAGGTAATAGACTACATAGGTACCTAGGGATGGAATGTCACAGTGTCCTAACCCGATGGCCAACCAATGAGCGCTGAGGTGGCTGATGCACAGACCACAAAAGCAGCAGTGCACGGACCTCCCAGAACGGTTTGAGGCTGAGTCTCTAAGGTTCTCCACTTTGCTATGTCTACCTGGCACTGCACTACAAGCAAAAACTCCTTTCACTCAATCAACCACATGGGCAATGCTTTCCTGGCCATCAATCGCGCATCAGAAAACGAGCCGATACCAACCCATCCCCCTCTAAATTTTATTGCCAACCATCCAGGAGATATCCGTACTATTATTTCCACGTGATAAATCCATAGAAATCGGCCCCGAAGTGCCGGCTTTTTACCCTTTCTACATACACCTTTCCCCCAAACCAGCATTTCCCCTACCAGTTCACGTTCCTGAGCCCCCTTCGCGACCGTGATCGAGCTCAGATTACTTTTCCCCACTGAACACACTCAAGCGCGACGTAACCAAACCCGGCCCGTCGCAAACCACATACCCCGATAAATAATCTATTGATTATTGCGGCTCAACTTTCTGCGCTGCGACGACAACATCGCCTACCCATTTCTTATCACCCAACTACCACCGTCGCCGCGTCCCCTTAACCGCGACCCTCCACCCGTGGTTGGCGCATCAAGCACGACTTGGAGGCCGCTCTGCCTCGTATTTTGCGACGCGCCCCGTTGATAGCTGAAGGCCGACCTCAAGTCCTCTTATTATTTAACGTACCACTTGATAGTCGCCGTCGCCCCTGTTCTAGATATGAGTGCTTCATGAAGGGTTCCCGGTGAAGATAAAAAAAGAATTCGTGGGAAGCACCTAGCTCTTCACTAGGTACTGTATGACCGTCAAGATGGCCTCCGTCCAGATGCCTCAAGCCGTCCAGCATCCCGGCTCTTCGGCCGTGCAGGCCCCCAACAGCCAGCAGCAGGTGCAAGAGATGTATTTGGTTCGTCTTCCCTCCGCGTTGTGATATATGTCCCGTGCTTTTCCATAGGTCGTCCACGCTATCGATACTGACTACTGTAAATAGAAGTTCAAACAGATGAAGGAACGAGGCGTGCCTCCGAGTGATCCTGAGTTCATGAAGACGAGTCAGTTCTTGCTGAATTTCCAGCAACAGCAGCAGATGCGCAAGCTCCATCAACAACACCTCCACCAGATGCAGCAGCAACAGTCGCAGAATGCACCCAATGGAAACACCAATGGAGCTCCGCATACCCAACAATCCCAGCCGAATATCGCGCAGGCTACTCAACCACCGTCGTCTGCCGCCTTAGGTGCCTCTGCATTGCCGTCGACGTCTGGCTCGGTTGCTCAGCCGAGTACCTCGTCGCCCTCGACCTCATCTCCTGTCACACAGTTCTCTCCGCAGCAGCTTAGTTTGTTGAGGCAACAGATTCAAGCGTTCAAGCTCTTGGGCAAAAATGCGGGCGTACCATATCAAATGCAACAAGCCCTCCATGCCCAACGCCAACGGAGACAAGCTGTTGCAGAACAGTCCGTGCAGCCTTCGACTGCTGGCAGTGGTACTCCTTCGGCATCGCCCCGGGAACCCGCGAAAGCCGGTTCCGCTGCCCCTGATGGTACGGTTGAACCTGACTCGGGAACCGTGCCAAAGGGCCGGAGCCTCAAAACGTTAAAGCTGCCGCATGAGGCCGGCCTCGTTCGCAAAGACATTGGATATTTCGACCATAGTCAACGGCAACAGCGCCTTATAATTCCTAGCATCTTCCCTACGGGCGTCGATTTCGAGCAGCTGCGGCATGAGAGGGAGATTATCATCTTCAGCCGAATGAATGCCAGATATGCCGAGCTTAAGGCGGTTCCTGGGAATATTGCTCATTGGGACGTCACGAAGGAGGTCCTCGATCCGGATGATACTGTGAAGCGGAAAGCCATCATAGAACTCAAATCCCTCGGTCTATACGCCAAGCAGCGTGCGCTCCGGGAGAAGGTCGGTCGTCAGATGATGCATTATGACAACCTCGCTATGACGACAAACCGGTGCCAGTACCGTCGGACCAAGAAGCAGAGCGTCCGTGAAGCCCGCATCACCGAGAAGCTTGAGAAACAGCAACGGGATGCTCGTGAGCATCGCGAGAAGAAGAAACACATCGACTTTCTGCAATCTGTTCACCACCACAAATCCGAGATTCTCAACTCGGCAACCTCTGCTAGGAGCAAGATGTCCAAGATCGGTAGGGCCATGTACGCGCATCACTTTAACATTGAGAAGGAAGAACAGAAGCGCATCGAGCGCACTGCCAAACAGCGTCTTCAGGCTCTTAAGGCCAACGATGAAGAAGCCTACCTTAAGCTGCTCGACCAAGCGAAGGATACTCGTATTACCCATCTACTCAGGCAGACAGATGGTTTCTTGCATCAACTTGCGTCCTCCGTCAAGGCGCAGCAGCGACAAGCTGCGGAGCGCTACGGGGATGAGAGCAGCAACGTCCCACCCGACGAGGAAAGCGAGGACGAGGCTGATGAGGAAGGTAGCGGGAGCCGCAAAATCGACTACTACGCTGTGGCCCATCGTATCAAGGAAGAAGTCACGGAGCAGGCTAATATTCTGGTCGGTGGTACTCTCAAAGAGTACCAGATCAAGGGCTTGCAATGGATGCTGTCGCTTTACAACAACAATCTCAATGGCATTCTTGCCGATGAGATGGGTCTCGGAAAAACGATACAGACCATTAGCTTGATTACGTACCTGATTGAGCGCAAGATGCAGCAGGGCCCTTACCTGGTTATCGTCCCTCTAAGCACCCTGACGAACTGGAATATGGAATTCGAGAAGTGGGCTCCCTCAGTCGCTCGGGTGGTGTACAAGGGGCCGCCGAATGCACGGAAACAACAACAAGAGAAGATCCGGCAAGGAAAGTTCCAGGTTTTGTTGACCACGTATGAGTACATCATCAAGGACCGGCCGATCTTGAGCAAGATCAAGTGGTTCCACATGATCATTGACGAGGGTCATCGTATGAAGAATACGAATTCCAAACTTAGTGCCACGATTTCCCAATACTATAGCACTCGCTTCCGTCTCATCCTAACGGGAACGCCTCTCCAAAACAACCTGGGTGAATTGTGGGCAATGCTAAACTTCGTCCTTCCCAACATTTTCAAATCGGTCAAGACGTTCGACGAATGGTTCAACACTCCGTTCGCAAATACCGGCGGGCAAGACAAGATGGAGCTGAACGAAGAAGAACAGATTCTCGTCATTCGCCGTCTTCACAAGGTGCTGCAACCATTCCTGCTTCGTCGCTTGAAGAAGGATGTCGAGAAGGACTTGCCGGACAAGACCGAAAAGGTCATCAAGTGCAAGTTCTCTGCTCTCCAAACCCGTCTCTACAAGCAGATGGTTACCCACAACAAGATTGCCGTCAGCGATGGCAAGGGCGGGAAGACCGGACAACGTGGTCTCAGCAACATGATCATGCAGCTCCGAAAGCTGTGCAATCATCCCTTTGTCTTTGATGAGGTCGAAAACCAGATGAACCCCACGAACACGAGCAATGATCTTCTGTGGCGTACGGCTGGTAAGTTCGAGCTTCTGGACCGGATCTTGCCGAAATACAAGGCAACTGGCCACCGTGTTTTGATGTTCTTCCAGATGACGGCCATCATGGACATCATGGAGGACTTCCTGCGCTTCCGCGGGCTCCAGTATCTACGCTTGGACGGCACGACGAAATCTGAAGACCGTTCCGATCTCCTGAAGGCCTTCAACGCTCCAGATTCGCCATATTTCATGTTCTTACTTTCGACCCGTGCGGGTGGTCTGGGTCTCAACCTGCAAACTGCCGATACTGTCATCATCTACGACTCGGATTGGAACCCCCACCAGGATCTTCAAGCTCAAGATCGTGCACATCGTATCGGCCAGAAGAACGAAGTGCGCATTTTGCGGCTTGTAAGCTCTAACTCTGTCGAGGAGAAGATCCTCGAGCGAGCACGGTACAAGTTGGATATGGATGGCAAAGTCATTCAAGCCGGTCGCTTTGATAACAAATCCTCGGAAACTGACAGAGATGCGATGCTCCGAACATTGCTTGAGTCGGCGGACATGGCAGAATCTGGCGACCAAGACGAGATGGACGACGAGGAGCTGAATCTCATTCTTGCCCGAAACGATGAGGAGATATCCGTCTTCCAGAAGCTCGACGATGAACGAATGAGAGACCCCATCTACGGAACGACACCGGGAGCCAAAGGTGTACCGCGGCTCATGACTGAGGATGAGCTTCCTGATATTTACCTCAATGAAGGAGACCCTGTCGCTGAAGAAGAAGAGGAGGTACTGGGTCGTGGTGCTCGTGAGCGCACTCGGGTTAAGTATGACGATGGCCTCACCGAAGAGCAGTGGCTCATGGCTGTGGACGACGATGACGACTCGCCAGAGGCGGCAGCAGCGCGCAAACAAGCCCGGAAAGATAGACGCGAGCAGAATAGGCTCAAGAAGTTGGCGGTATTCAATGCCTCGGGCGCCAATTCTCCTAGCGCAAGTCGTGCAAGCACGGAAGAGCTTGATACGCCTCCCAAGAAACGAGGACGTAAGCCGGGCAGTAAGAACGAGAAGCGCAAGGCCGATGACGAGGATGGCGAGCCTCCCACTAAAAAGCGGCGCGGACCCCAGGGAAGGGCTAAAGCTGTGGCGCCTAGTGCCGAATCTCGTCTTCCGCCAGAACTCCGTCAGGTCTTACAAAGGAGCTTACGGAGCATATACGACGGGCTGATGTCCCTCGAAGCCGATATGCCACCTGAAGAAGACGACGATGACGATGAGCCCACCAAACGTCTGATCATCGGGCCTTTCATCAAACTCCCATCCAAGCGGGACTACGGCGATTACTATCTTCTCATCCAGAACCCAATCTGCATGAACCAAATACAAGCGAGGATCAAGAAAGAGGAGTACAGTAGCATCAACGACATGCGCAGAGACATTGCTTTGATGTGCAACAACTGCAGGACATATAATGAAGACGGCAGCCTTCTTTACTCGGACGCAAACGTCATCGAGGTGAGTTGAGAGCAACCTACGCTATGTCAGAGGCGGTGTACTGACCAGCGTATAGAAATTTTTCAATGACAAGGCCCAAGAAGAAGTCAGCCAGCACCCAGAGCTTGCTGAGCTCGAGGATCCCTCTGCCAAAGACAGCTCGGTAGCTCCCACAAGCGTGGGAACACCTCAGCCTTCTGTAGGCACCACGCGGATAAGGCTTGTGACGAATGGTACCAGCCAAATGAATGGAGGCGGGAGCGGCGTTCAAAGTGACGGCGAATAGGCCTATGCTGGTTTGTGGCTGGAGGGAAGTGACGCTCGCCCCGTCGAATTTGGGTGAGATTTACCGATGCCGACGGTGCTGCATCAGCTTGCTTTTGGCAAGATTCGATCATGGACGAATCGTATCGTCTGCCATGGCCATGGTCGTAAATGCAACCATTGCAAATTTGTGACTCTGCCGTGTACTGGGGTTCTAGGCGTACGGCGATATCTTAATTATAGGGAGCGGGGGAAGAAACGATTGACATGTGTATCAAGGATGAAAGCACACATACCCGGCAATGGCGCGGCGCGGCGAGGCAAAGCAAGGCAAGGCGGGGAGAGGCAATACCCTAGCTTTTCACCCCCGAATTCGTTTCCCATTGGCAGCCTTGCCAATAGCTTTACCACACGTTGGCAGACGATAAGGAAGACACGGCATTCCATAAGTTGGCCTGTATTCCAGAGTTGGACGGTGTTGTTTGCCCGGTCGAGGGGCATGGCTGCCCATGGCTGTATTTCTAATAGATATTTCAGGGCGCGCCGGAAGTACAGTACAGCAGCCGTAGTAGTCGTTTGCCTATAGCCCACTCGTGAGACACAAAATAATACTCACTTATTCTTTGACGTCACGGAGGACCGAGAAGATAAGCCTCCTCGCCTTGGTTATAAGACAGGGAAATGAAAGAGAATTAAATGGATTAGCCTGCCGATGAATGGTGCTTATGACCCCCTTGAAATCAAGTACAGCAATGTTGCTACCTGGCTAGATGGCGGTGTGGGATCGCAGAAGCGCCTAGTACTTAGTTGACTGGATCTTAATTCCTTGACAAGTATCGTGAATGGCCATCTAACCAAACTATTGATGTGTGCGTGTGTGTGTCTGCTGGCTGTACTTGTCACCGCAGCCGATGCTTATGGATAACGGACAGGAGTCTCTAGCCGAACTACCTTGCCCCTGCGGATGGAATTCCAGATAGACGCTAGATTGTACCTACTCTTCTCACGTGTCATGTCCCCCCTTTCTATATCCCCCACGCACCACAGGGCAGGCAGCCCCTGGATCGGCACCAGCACTAGCGTCTTTCGGGGAAACGGACGCCTTCGCACCGGAAAAGACAGACATTGAACCGAACCCGGGAAGCCACAGGCCGATAACACTTTGTATCCAAACATCATAAACGTCAAAGCCTGCACGCACAACAGCGCTGGCCTCACGGTGCACGGAAACTGCATCATCCAGCCGTCCATGGACCTTCGCAACGGTCTAGAGATCCCTACCGGCTAAAGAAGCTCTATTCCCACGATAGCAGCGGAAATACGTGGTCGCGCGGTTCAACGACGTATATTAGTTACTCAGTGCTAGTCTAGGTAGCTGCTTCTGTGTCTCGCTTCGGCGCTGTTGCCATTGTCGGGTTGGATCATTTGCCAGCCGTGGAAAAAGAACCACGCTCCACTTCTGTTCCCCCCCTTTAGGGGAGGCCATTTACGAGTATAACGTAACGCAACAACGCCTCCTCCTTTTGGTCCTCCTCAGTCAGGCCATCGCGCCAGCTTCCGCCTCGCCAGCACCACCACCAGTATCGCCACCGGTGAAGTCGAAACTCGGCCGCCTCTCCTTTTCGCGGCCGCTGCCGCGCCGCGGGAGATATCTGCGCAGCATCGACGGGGTGGAGGACGACGACGATGGCTGCGGCGGCGACGGCGAGGAGTTCGAGGAGCGGGAGTCGCCGGCGCCGCGCACCAACGCCAGGGACGAGGGAAGCGAGGGGAGGCAGGCGCCGGCGCGGTGGACGAGCAGGTACAGGACGCCCGTGACGCACTCGAGACCGAGGCAGGCGAGCCAGGCGGCGCAGACGAGGAGCCAGATGTAGGGCCAGTTGCCCCAGGCGCGCAGCTCCTCGACGGCGAGCACGAGGACGGCGGTGGCGGCGGCGCCGAGCGCGGCGCCGAGCCACGGCAACGTGCGGCGGCGCCGGGCCAGCGACTCCCGCGCCACCGACAGCGTGAACAGGCCGATGCAGAGCGCGTTGACGGCGCAGCACACGGCCGCCGCCGCCGCCAGGGCCCCCGGGCTCCACCCCCGCGGCACGTGGCCCGCCGTGTGCACCTGCGCCAGCAGCGCCACGCCCGCCGTCGACCCGAACCAGAGGATCACTACCGCCAGGCTCGTGCAGAACCCCCTGATGCACGACCGGGTCTCCTCGGATATGCGGGGCGGCCTCGGGGTCGTGCGGCGGTCCGCTGTCGAGCTGCCCGGGGTTTCGGTCTTGGGCAGGATGGGACGCATCTTGGACAACAACGGCATTGTGAGCGTGGGGTGGGTAAGGCGGTTGTCTAGAGGTGGGTTTTGGGATGTTGGCTTCGGTATGATCTCTGTTGTGATCAGTGCGGAATAAGAAGGAAAATTCGTATAGCAAGAGATGTTGATACTAGATGGTGTTATGAACTGCGTGTGCCTTGCGATGCTTGAGGAAGCGATTGAGGAATGGGTTTCGAAATTAAGAGCTGGTGTGTCTTCACTTACCAGACCAGTGGCCCCAGCCCACCTGTCTCTGGTTATTTAGAAAACAAGCATTCTCCAGGTTTGAAGAAGGTGCATCCACTTCGGTTGAGGACGTAGGTAGGTAGTTGACGTTCGTCGTAAGTGCTTCCTTCATACCTGTGACGTCTACTTAGCAGAGCGGATACTATTGTCTTCTGATGTACTTTCCCCGGTTGGTAAGTTTATGGTAGAGAAACAGCCTCCCGGAACTGAGCTTCCCGCTTGGCTTCGGACACCGTAACCGTTCGCACGGGATTGGTTATATATAGCTAGCTACACGTATCCCGGACGGAGAGGTACGCATTTGGTATGGACCATAAAAGCAGCCTTAGGACCACTGGGAACAGTTAAAGGAGGAACTACAACAGAGATGGATATAGGCAATGTCCCGTGGCATTAAACGACTTCTGAGTGGTGCCTTCGGTTCTCAGCAGGTTTTATGTAATCAACCGCATCAATGGGAAATATACCTTCCTCTGGATCAGGCTCAATAGTTCTTGGTCCGCTCCCCATCCTAATGTCAGATTACTAGTCCTGCAATCATAATGCACCGTCCTCACTAGGGAACCAAATGCTAGCAAATGTCCTTCCTAGATAACCTGGCAAACAGTTAAGAGTAATAAGACAACATATCCGTGGAGCGTATTCGTCCAAGAAACTCAACAGGGAGGTCGTGCCTATTAACCAAGAAGCCAACGAAGAGGGGAAAAAAAAAGACTGCTCACGTGTCCTTGTATCACATGCCGATGAACTCCCTCCTCTGCCCCAGAGAGGTCAAGTAGGCGCCGAGGCGGTCAGCGCACCAGTTCTAGCCGCCGGAAAATAGCTCGAGGTGGAAGCCGACGAGGAACCAGGGGACAGCGTCGAACTTGGCCTCGCCGAGGGAGGGTTCTTGCTTGTGCTCCGCGGCGAACCAGGCGGGCACGAGGTAGGCGGCGGCGGCCACGGCGTCGCCGAGGATGGGCAGGGGACGGCGGCTGCTCGCAGGATTCTGCATGCGGTCGGCGACGCACAGGAACAGGCCAAAGTGTATCACCAGGAAATGGAAGAAGTCGGCGGCGCGCGGCGTCGGGCGCTGCCGCTCGGGCACGTTCAGCCACACGTGGACGTGGATCCATGTGTCGCGGCAGACGTCGCGGAGGGTGAGGAGGAGGATGACGGCCGCCAGGGCGACGGATAGGATTTCGCGTTTGGCGATGCGGGACATGGCGAGCGGATGATGAGTAGTAGAGCGGTTGTGGTTGGCTTCGGTTGGTTGGGTGTAAGTTGAAAGAGTAGAGGTTGACAGTGCTCATTCTCGAATGAAAAAAATGAGAGAATTCGGCTTGACGACTCTCCGAACCACAGGTTATAAGGAAAATGGTTGACTTGTAAGTCCCGTGGGTACTTCCAGCCAGAGACATCCGCAAAAGATATGGATGTTTCATCCCAATTACAAACCGCATGGTATAGTTTAACGCTACAATCAAGAGAAGGCCGACGACATAAGTATCGTATGATCAAGTGATTTAAATGGGAATACTACATTCGTTCTTTTGGTGGCTCCCGATCAGAATAGCATCGCAATGTTGTTTGCCAACAGCAGAAGGATTAGGTCCCATTGTTAACTCAGTGGAGTCATTGCATAATAACGTTGAGTCCCCGGAGTTCCACAGTATCATCGTTGTCATATACCTGCCTGTACCATGTACTGAAGTGATGATGGCGGTGGTCCTGAATACAATCAGAGTTGGGCGGATACCCATGGAGATTGGCCCCCGTCAGCACCGAGTTGAGATACGTATCCATACCCAGGTAGCGGAAGGAGACTTCCACTGTATCGTGTGAAGAGTTATGTAGCGCGGACGAAGGCGACTCAATACACCTATCGGCGTGTTTTCTTCCAGCATCCAGCCGGCCAAAACTAGGGTAGCCCCTAAAACTGGGCGAGACACATATGTACCTCGAGACTGTGAAGCCAGCTACCTACCACGCGGCCCAGCTGTATGACGTGAGCAATACAGACAAGTCGACTGAGCCGGATGCCGTCGGCATAGCCGCTTATAAGACCGAGTACTTGGCGGCGGAGGTCGCGCTCGGAGCTGGTGAAGGACCAGCCCTGACCCATAGCGGGATGAGATGTCCTGTGGGATGTGACACAGAGCAATGGCTGGGGGGACCCCCTCATATCACGGATTGCCCCGTCAGTCGAGTCGCGAAATGACCATGAATCAAACTCTGCAAAAGTTCTGCATCTATCATGGAGCTCTTGATTTGGCAATGGAGGATTAGCTATCTCGACCGTTCAATATGTTCAGGGCTGTGATCCGGCGGGCGTCTTTGCTCATAATGCCTGCCTCCTACTCGGAGACTGTGGCTCCGGACCTCCTCCGTGGTCGGTCGGCAGTATCAGTGTCTTTTCGTTTCTTCGGTATTTGCGCTGAATCTGCTCGTCTCTCCAGCAAGTATACCTCCACTACCTCGTCTTCGCCATCGAGCTTCGGCAACGGGATGCTCTTCTTGAGCTGATACGTCCATCCATCCGCTTTCAACAGGTCAAACAAGGCCAGCTCCGAGTCGTGGCGTGGCTTCGTTGATAGGAGAACCCTGGTCGCGGTATTGTTCTCCGTCCTCGGATCAGTCTTCGTTGCGTTTAGGGAATTCAGAGCCGTTAGTGTCCCCACGAGCGAGGGGAAGGCGTCGACGTTATAAGTGCAGTCGCTCAGTACGATAAAGTCCCAGTATTTAGATTTGACCAAAGGCCCAAACCGGGAGTTCCTACCGTCCTCCCAGTCGAGGTTCTCATAGTCAATAATTTTAGAGAGGGTGTGCCGGGAACTGCGCGAGATATTAGACTTTGCCCTTTCCTCAGCCTCGGGGAGATCGGTAAGGAGGACGGTCGGGTACGTCAGCGCGATTCCCTGCTGCGCAGCGGCCGTGTGGATGATGCTCGCGATGGTGATACCCAGGATGCCGACGCCGCAGCCAATCTCCAGTACGTTAGGGTCCTCTTTGTCCAGCGGCAGTATATCCCGGATCCAAATCTCCTTCCTTATCATTCGGCACGCATCCGCGAGCAGAGCGCTGGTTACTAAGCCCGCGTCCCAGATATGACGGGCGATGCTTTCGCCGATGTCCTCCTCGATTGCGATGATCACGTGGCTAAGTTCGTCACGCTTGTGCTGACAGGCGAGCTTGCGCACTGAAGCTGAGAAAACTCCGCTGTTGAACTCGATGGTCAGGTCTGCTATCAGCCCCTGGCTCTGTCGTCCGTCCTCTTTCACCCGCCAGGGGAGAAGATATCTCGATTCAGATAGAGAAACTATTTGTGGGTCTCGCTCCAAGGCAGAGACCTTCAAACTAGCCTTGCAATCAAGAGCTTCCTTAGGGAAATGAAGTTTGAGGTTGAGGACACGCATGCCAGCCTCCCACATAACAGGTCGTCCGGAGTCAAGTGGCTTGAGTATTAGCCCAGTGCGAAGCGAAGCTTTCCGGTCATCGCCCACGGGAAACCAAAACACGAGTACAATAGGATCATCTGGATAGAGAAAAGAGTCACCAAGGTCGGTGGTGATGGTCAAGAGAACCGAGAGCACCGGATCAATTGGGTTTGACGTGTCAACCGTGGGGGGCCGAAGAAGCCGAATGTAATGCATCTTCTCTTTTTTATCGTACCCTCAGCGTCCTCAATATTAGGCTTATAGCTGTAGGTAGCAATACGCGATAGTGAGACGCATCTCACAGGCAATGCATAAGAGGGAAGGGGATGGTAGTGGTCGCGCGGGACATCCAAGGAGCTCACACATACGGCAAGTGAAAGTTGAAGGCAGAGCCTGAGCATCCGACATGCTGAAGCCCCAGTAATGCAGGTACTGAATTAGGGTGGATTAGGATGGAATTAGCGCCCTCCCAGGGAGCTATGGTCCCTATTGAATTGCTTCATAACATCGAACTGTCTCAAAATACAGGGTTATCATCATTCGCAAAAGCCATCCCCTGTTGAAAGGAGACATACCCAGTTCTAACTTGATACTCGAAGACTGTTATTGCACACCGACGTAAAGGAAGCCAGCAGATGTACCCATATCTCTAAACAGTTTTATTTTTAAAGCTGCATCACGGAACACGTAGAAAAATTGGCTGTTTAACAAAGTATATATATGTCCTATTATCATTGGGTTGGGTCTCTATCTCGAGTACTTGACGACGAATAAAACATCAGAGCGAAATCGGAAACATATTTCGTAGACATGCTTGTAAGCCGACTTTGATGCAGCTCGATATTTGCTTACAATGCCCATCCCATGCCATTCTTAACAGAACCACCTACAGCACAATATCCACCCAATTCAGCAAAGAAGATATCCTTCACATACAACGCCTTTCAATTATCTGCTATAACTATCTATCACTATTTTCCTATCCGCCAGCCAGAGGCATGAATCCATTCTCAGCAGGACCCGGCCCGGCCGCAACCTCCAATGGAGGAAGGAGCGGGCATGCTCGATCGTGTTCTCTATATAGATTTGTTAATGGGTAAACGTCATCTATGTATAATACGTATAATATGTATAAGTATATGTATGTATATAGCTTGTTCCTATCGTGGGAAGTCCACGAAACACATTGAACAACCAAACAAAGTCCCGCTGCAGAGCCCCGATCTGAAAAGAAGCTTTTCTTACCCCTAATTGAATACCCTATCCTACCCCGCTCCATGCAAATGCTTCGGGCTCGCGAGCCAGACAAGTCCAGATATATATAGGTAAGTGACCGGCCACGCTTTATGTACAATGCAGCGAATGAACAAAAAGCCGAGGAAGCTAGCCAGGGAAAACGAGCAACGCGGGCGGCTGCTTGTTTCCGTACGGTGCATCCAAACATCTATTTACAACACCCGATGATGCGCTTGAACCCCCCATCTAGACCGCACGCCGCGCTTCCGTCTTCGACCACGGAATAAGTAGTTATGTGATTGTATTGACGGGCACTTCGTCGTAGGTAGTGCGGCGGAGTACCGGTCTAGCTTCCCTCGCCCCACGATGCGCTCCCGTTCTTGTCTTCACTGGCATCGCCTTCGTGTAGGCTCCTCTTACCGGCAGCGACGACGGGCTCGGGACGCTCCTTGAGCCGGCTCGTGAACGCGGTGAACTTGCCTCGCAGGAACCCGCCGCCGCCGCCACCGCCGCCGCCTCCGCCTCCACCTCCGCCTCCGTCCGATTTTCTCCTCAATCTGTCCATTTCGTCCTCTCCCATCAAGGAAGCGCCGCTACTCCCGGGCCTGCTGCTGGGCCGTAGAAAGCCCAGTTGATTGCTGGCGCTCGTGTGTGGACGTGCGGCATCTGCATCAAGTCCCGTCGGCGTTCTCCCGTGACTTGAATCAGGGCGCATCATAACAAAACCGGGGACAGGCGTGCCGCGCGGACTGGCTCCGGATGAGCTACCACCATCATTGACCCTGAGGAACGAGCGTGAGGAGGATGCCACACTTGAAGCGCGACTACTTGGCCGGGGGACAGTGATGTTGCTCTGGGAGTCGCTGATACTCCTGGACGGGGATTGGGAGAAGTCCGTCGGACTGGCGCCCCACAAGCTCGACGAATCATCGCTATTGTCGCCACTGTTGCTGGATATGGTGGGGGTCGCGAGGAGGACGCTGCTATTCGCCAGCTCCCGGAGCTTGCTCTGCTGGGCTTGGTTGGGTCTGCTCTTGCTGAACTTGTTGCTGATGATAGCGCCGGTGTGTGAGACCAGTGCCTTCATGACACGCGACTTCAGAGACAAGGCCAGGTCCAGGTTCGACCACGTTTTATTTCGGTATTCAATTGTGGGTAGCCGGAAAACAAAGTCGTGGACGTCTTCAATATTGCGATCGCCTTTGCCTTTATAGCTGAGACAGAGAACAACAGATGGCATCCTAATGTGTACGAATGTCATGTAATTCGAGGCACGTGTGAGCATCTTGGTCAGGTCATCGGATGGCTTATCGTTGCCATTGCCATGTTTACCGAGGAGAGCAAAGCGGGGGCCCTTCTTGTTGTCACTCCCCATCGAAGCAATCGTCGCAGCCGTCGCAGAGCGGCCGATACCTTGTCGCGGAGTACTGCTAGATCGGAGGGACTCATATGACGGCTTCTTACTCGCCGTTTTGGAACCAAAAAGGCGGAACACGGGCCCCTCTCCCGAGTGGACGCTGACTGCCTTGGGCTTCTGAGAGCTAGTTTCGACGCCGTGAGAGTCGGATGTCAGGGTAGGGTGCAGGCGGAGCTCCAGGGATCCAGGCCGCGTAGCGAAGGATTGCTCCTTGTCAGACGTTGCGGTATTCAGTCTGCCAGAGGCTACAAACTTGAACTCATCTGGAGCATCGTCCTCTGCATCGCCAAGCCAGTTCTGCTTGATCATGAAAGGAGAATCAACCCGCTCGCCGGTTGCATCCTTATCTTCGTCCGTGCTTGGGAAAATATATTCAAACAACTTTTTCCCAACTTCACGCTCAAGCTGAATTTTCAGCGGAAACAGATTCACCTCGAAGTGATCCATAACCGGTATCCCAGCAATGGCTTCCAACATGTGCCAATACACCCGGACCATCTTCTTGTTGTTCAGATCCTCAATGCCTTTCTCATCCTCGAAGTATGGCGCAACCATCTGAGGATAGATCGCATCTGGGAGAAGATTCAGGCCGATAACCTTGCCAACTTGGAATAGATTCCTGTGCGAACCGTCCGAGTTGTCCGTTCGGTGGTACTGCGTGTCCCGTAGTTGCAGCTCAACCAAAGGCTCGTTATTGTCTCGAAGAAGATGCCAGACGATCTCTTTGGCCTGAATGGTCCACTTGAGAAATGCATTGCTCTGTGATGCGGTGTCATATTTGCGTTGCGATGTGGTGATAGCTTTCATCATGAAGAAGAGTTCATCCTCGCAAGCCGCGAGATCGCGCTCCAGGATCAACCTGTCCTCCCACCCTTTCTTGTCCAGATATCTCGAGTGGATCTGGAAGTGAGCCTTGATGTCTTCTAGCTGCCGGATGCGTTCCTGCAGCTTAGTGACCATCTCAGGAGCGCCACGTAAGTCGCTAAAGTCAGACGCAAGCATTATCTTCTCTAAACGCTCACTTCTCGTCTTCTCCAGAGGTTCGCTGTACATGAGAAGATCGAGGACGATGACGTAGATGGCATAGTACTGCGAGGAATTGCAGAGCGCTCTAGCTTGAGGGAACTCCACCCAGAGATAATCCATTCTGCTCTCTGAGTTGTCCTCGGAGAGGGCATTAGTGTCGTCCGTGTTGACTTCGTCATTGTACTTCAGACGTAGAGTATTGAATTTGTCGTGTCTCAGCACTGCCGAAGTCTTTTGCACGACTCGCTTGAAACCAAAAGGGTCTGACTGAAAATCATACATTACTTCCATAGGCACCCAGGGCGGCCAAGAAGAGCCAGACGGCGTCCCGTAGGTGTTGCCGGAGTACATCGATAGGAGCGGGCCGGAGAACCACTTTTGATGAGTGACGAAGAACTGTGCGCTGTCCATCTTGAGCAAGAAGCGCCGCTGGACCAGACCGCTGACCTCGTCAGATAACCTGGCCTTGTCCATGACCTCGACCACTTTGAGCTCCATCCCTTTTGCTGTGACAAGCACCACATGCTTTTTGTTTTTCTCGCTTTGGAGTTGTATCTGAGGAGCAATCAAGCGCATGTGATAGCTACTTTGAGGGGTGAACTCGTCGGCAATACCTCCCGTGAGGTCTTCCATGGATGGTCCTTCTGACGAGGCCGGTTCATCAGGACCGACGAACTTTCTCCCGTCTTGGAGGATCTGCTGCATTAGGTTCTCGAAGTCTGGTTTCATGTCAGCAGATTGTCCGCTGGGCTTGGGGCTGGAGGAGGGGGCCCCGGTTTCGGTAGAATCTTTTGACTCCTTCGTATTGTTTTTGGCCTTAGCTTGTTCCTCAACGATGTCTAAGATGAACTTGACAGCCGGCCGAGATAAGTAATAAACGAAGCCTCGACGCTGACTGACTTGATGGCTGTACCGCAGGATGATATTCCGTAGTAGGTTGTTCCATTTCAGTTGCATATTGTGCACAACAAACCTATTCTTAAAGTCGCTCGCGAACTCTGTTCCCGCTGGCACCTTTTTTTCTCCTTCTGTGTCAATGACCACAGCTGGACGCTCCCGCTGATGGTCCTCAACTTCTGGGAGATCTGTATCCTGACCGTTATTTTGGGTTTTGAGGGCCATCTGCTCCAACATTCTGGTCATGAACGCCTGCTTCTCTCGCAACACGTGAGTGTGTCTGTGGAGACTTTCAAATTCTGATTTGACCTCGGGATCCTGGCCATCTGCCCTTATATTGCGTAATTCTGCCTCACCAACGTCCCGTATGTTGTTAGAAATTTGATCGTCTAACTGATCCAAGCGAGTCTGAATCAACTGTGACTGAACCCTCCTAGGGTCATCATCTGGACTCATGATGCAGAAGTGCGTCGGCTCGTTTCCGAAAGGGCTAGTACGATCCGGGTCTCCGTCGATGGTGTCGCCAATATCTGTTTGTCTGAAGTAAGTGACGCGGGGAGCATAGGCTAACGGCAGTATCTTCGTGTCAGGGTTTGGTTCAGATGGCAAGATCAAGTCTAGCTCCACGAAGTCATCCATGTCAATCCAGCTAAAGTCATTGTCCGGGATCGTGAAATGGGACAGGTCGGCACCGTCATCTTCGCCTTGAGCAATCAGAGCCGCAATAGAATTCCTCTTGATCGCTTCAGTCGTCGTGTTTTTGATACTGGCAGAGACAGCACGAACATCTGCAGAGATCAGATCGAGCTGGGCGGTGTGGATCTTCATGCCCGTGGTCCTAGTTTGGGTTTTGCGCCCTCGATCCCGAGTATTGAACTCCTCCCGGCGCTGGTGAATGTCCACCATGAAGTTATCGAATCTAACTTTGACACCTGTAGCCGAGACTGCATTCTCAGAATAATCCTCGACATCCTTATGTTTGTAAATGTGACTCATGAACAAGGGTGCTAGGAGGAGGTTGTATTTGAGGGTGCCAAGATGCCTTCCAAATTTCTTGCTGTTCTTTTCTCTCCCGGGCCAGAGCGAACCTTGACGGATTGGCAATGACATAGGGCCACTAAAAAGTGAATACCAAGCAAAGAAGTGGGTAAAGAGCCTCGGGGTTAGGTGAACGCTGTTGTAGCTCCCGCAAGGGTGAGGCTCCGATGAAGCCCAATCACGATCGGCAGGCACCTTAACTGCGATGGACAGGTGTATATGCTGGCTTCTGAAGCCTCGGAACGCATCGTACGGAAGACCATCGTCTTTTGGTTTGGCATATGGCGGAGCCTTCAAGACGACTTCGTAATGCGGCTTTGTATCAAAGCTTCGTCTGCCATCTTCAATAGCTCGTTCAAACACGAGACCAGCCATCCATTGGACATTACCCGACAATTTCATGGCGACTTTCTTGAACATAGCAGCGGACTTGAAGCTCGTTCCGCTCGCTATACTCTCGTTCTCCTCAACCTCGCGGGTTGATTCTCTAACTTGACGACTGTAGTCGGGGACTGCAAGGACGTACTCCCCGCTGTCCACCGTCATGAACTTTTTAGGGTCGTCGTCAGTATGGACGTTCCACCTCACATTGTTCCGCCAGCACATCAAAAATCCAGCGCCATCTCCAGTGACACGGTAAGGATCTCGTGAACCCTTTAAAGCAAGGTGTACATCGCCATCGCCTTTCCAAGCCACGCGGATTCGAGAGTGAAAATTGAGCCTAATTTTGTCCCAGAAGCCAACGCGTTCCGAAGGATCCACCATGGGCTTCGTGAATGATTCGATAGCCATCATCATGTCCTGAACGGCTGGCTGATACGATGGCCCCCAGGTGATTCTCGTAGGGTATGCGGTGTTGATATCGATTTGCATATCTGAGTAGGACTTGACGGGTCCCATTGTACGGCGGACATCGATGACAAAGCCACTCTGCGGCACCGCGGAGTCAGGATCTGGAGAAGTGATACGAACCTGCACGCGCCTCATCGATTCCCTGCCGCGGAATTCTTCCGCAATGACAAAATCTGTTTTGAGCGACAGAGCAGGTAATTTGTATGGCTGGCCAGGCTTGATTGCTGGTACGTGGAGGAGAGGCAATGGATAGTCACGGAGGCTGACTCGAACCTCGCCCATATTGACCGAGACGTTCATTGGGAGGAGGAGGGAATACCTCATGCTCTTCGGCATGCCTTTTCCAACTTTGTTGAGGAAATCCGGCAGGTCACGAAGGGGAAAGGACGGTTTGTCAAGTTTGACGTGGAGATCGGTTATGACCGTGTTCATGAGCGCTGGGCGTTCAGGCACTTCCAGTATCTTCTCCATCTCCTCAAGTTCGTCAGGAAGCTCATCGGGACCTAGGAATAGAGCTCTGTGCTCCTTTGCAGTGCTGCGCGACACGGCATAATGATGATTGATACGTTTCTTCCAGCTCTGAGCATTGTGTTCATGCAATCTCGCCCTGGCTTCCTGGATTGTGACATGAGCCTTGCCGCTCATGCCCTGAACATTATCCGGATCGTATCGCGGAGTCCTCCCTCGTGGCCCCTCACTACGGGAACGTTGTTCTCGCGATTGTCCTTCCACACTCTGGCTTCGGCCCCCGGGGCTATTTATGTTCGATGTCCTTCCCCTCGGGACTGCAGAGCGCGCCCGGAACCTACCCGGCTCTTTCCTGATCTCCTCTTCATGTATTCTTTTCACCTTGACGCGGAAAGCCTCCTCGCGGGCGAGGCGCTGCATCTGCTCAATGCGTCCGGCCCTATATATCAGGCCCAGCTTCCACTCGAACGCACCATCTTCGAGTTCGAAGAGGAGCGTGCGGGCCCTCAAAGAGATCTTCGGCAAGATCTTCGGGCCTTGTGGTGCCTTTTCTAGGATATACTCATTCGTTCCGGTCTTGAAGCGGTGACTGAGCTGCTCACTCACTTTAATGACGTTCACGATATTGTCAGATATCTGGCTAATTATGAGCTCATGGGGCACTGCAAGCCTCATGGCATCGGTCACCACGTCAAACATCTTATCGTCCTCGAAACCACCGGTCGACATCTTTTGCCGGGACTCACGGTAATCCAGGCGAAGAGATTTGATGCTAGCGATCCGTGCCCAGACGGCATCCATTCGAGGCGCTCCAGCATATATGCGCACCAACTTTGAGGAGAAGAAAGGTCGAGACCATCGGTGTCGACCGGCTTCCACACCGTAGATATGCAACATCATGGGAGGATCAGATGGCAGCTCTGCCTTGACCTGTACTAAAGAAGCCTTGAACTCAACTGCCACGAGCTCCCTAGCAGAATACGCAAACGTCTCCATCTCGTCCGTAGTTGGCGAACCGGGAGACATCAGCGGTGGGGCTAGACGGTCTACGGGCGGTGGACTCGGTAGACTCTTCTGTGACGACCCTTGCGAAGCGTCTCCCTTGCCTTGTAGGAAGGCCTTCTGTAGTGTCATGATAGCCACACCCACCGAGTAATGTCGGAAGAGGGAGTACTGAATAAGGAGGGTCCGCAAATTTGATTGGACATGCGAGACTGGGCCATGCGCGTCGCTGTGGGTAGAGTAAGATACCTCGAAGTGCGGTAACCGAACAAAAGGTTCCAACTCGATCCTCTCAGGAGCTTCAATAATAAACGCTTCCAAGCCCTCACAAGTAAAGGCGAATCTCCGTCCATCGCCGTCGGTCTGGTGTTTCTTTCGAGGAAAGGGTGGCATCGAAATAGAGCTCAGAAGTTCTGCATCTGGGAGCAAAGACCTACTGGCGGTGCGCCTCCTCGAAGCTGGTCGCTGCTTCAACGTGTCTAACCTCTGAGCACGATTCTCTGTGGACCAGGAGTCCACCTGCAGCATGACGCCGCGACTGCTATTGGGGAAATCGTCATCAACGCCTGCCACCTCTGCACTGAAATCGTCAACTTCGAACGAGAGATGGAATAGCCACTGTGGCAGACCCCGAAGGACGTTCCGAGACTTTCGAGATCTCGAAGAAGCCCACTTGTCTGGCTCGACATTGAGCCTAAGCTGGCGCACTATCTGATGCAGCCCATCGATGAATTCAGGGCGGGTCATGCGTATTGTGAAAGTTTGGAGATGTGCATTAGCAATCACATGGACGTCCGGGTTCGCGGAGAGCTGGAGTCTCAGGTCAAAAGATTCGGTATCAATTAGGTCGAAACGGTCCCCTTGGGTAGTCTGATAATAAAGGCGATGTGCTTGGACTCGCGTAGACGACACCAATGAATAGTGCAGGTCCTTAACGGCGGAGTGGAACGATTCGACGTCAAGGGAGATTGACGAGATAGAGGATATAATGAGATCAAAGTCATCTGGATCATCCGTTTTCTGAACTGGCGGGAGAGCTATCCTGAGGGCAGGCTGCTGCATGGAGAATTTGAAATTGGCCTTTGGGAGTAAGCGCGAGATCAGCCTATGTCTCTGTTGCGCTTGAGCCTTCGGCGTCTTTGGCCGTGGTCGCAGAAGGGCAAGTAGGATCGGGAGATGTTTGGGGGCTAAATCAACGGAGGGTTCAGTGACGACAGAGTTCCCAAAAAGTATGTTTGCATTCCTGTCCTCGGCGCTGCCGTCGTTCGAAAGTTCTACTGTTTTTGACGGCAAGGTAGTCTTCACGGTGGTCGTGGCCATTGGGACGTACATGACCCGTTCTGGCTTACCATGGCCGTCATCCAACCCAACAGAAATGGACAAGCCCACGACCTGAGCTTCATGTGCAATATCGTTGGAGGGGAAGTACATCCGATGAGCGGGTGATTTAGGGTCCAGGCGGTGCAGGTCAATGCCGACCTCCTTCATAGACGCGTTTAGGAGCAACGCCGATCCTGTCGACTTGGTTCTATGGAGCTGTTTTGTGAAACTGACGAAGCTAACTGCGAATTGGACCTCTTTGATTCCTCGGACAATAGAGCTCACGAACTCCTTCGAGTCAGAGATCGAGTCAGAGACTGCCTGCATCAGATCCTCATCTGTGTTCCCAGGCTGGTCGGCTTCATGAATGACTTCGTCAATCGACACTTTGAGAGACTCAACCTGCTGATAAGGTTTCGTCTGCCGCCCCTTGGCCGTTTTATAACGTGCGATACAGCTCTCGATGTCGTCGTAGGGCACATGCACTCGACCCAGCTTCAGGGCAATGGCAGCATCGCGAAGTCCATCCAGCTGGTCGTACAGGAATCCATGGACATTCAGCGTTGCACTGTCTAAGACCTCGATGGGTTCGTGGCCATTAGCCGTAAAGAGGACGCTTCGTAGAGTCACAATCCATTCGGCCGAAAGCTTCTGACGCTTTTGCTCGGCACCTGACTGGAACAAGAATCGAGCGCGGTCTACCATGCGCCGTCGAGTATCCACGGCAATGGTGAAGCTGCCCAGCTGCACCTTACCAATATCCACAATACGTACTGTGGTGTCGTCCGCAACCACATCAACCAGCCGGAGCCAGTAGAGGTCCCTGTGCAACCGCTTCAACCTCTCCTTTATCCTCGTAAGCTGCTTCCAAACCACGCTACGCGCGGGCCCGTCGGTCCCTCGCCTAGGAAGCGGTTGTCTGGGTAGAGGTTTGGGCCCGTCGGCCGGGGTTCTCCTACCAGACCCATCGGCACTCTTATCAACTTCAGTGACATCTTGCTTTTGCCTCTCCAGCTCTTTAATATCGACAGTGACGGCAAGCTCCTTCATCTTGATGCTCATCCAAGTCGGCTGAGAGAAGGTCGGGCGGTGGAAACTGAGGCCGAGCCCCCGGATCTTGACATTTAGTCCATCCCTTGGCGTATAGGCCAATCGTCGAAGAGAGAAGTAACCGAGTCGTTGGATGGATACGCCGGTAAGAATGCGAATGACGGCGAACAGAACAAAGGTTGAGAGGTAGCCGAGGACGAGAATACCACAGACGAAGGTCGGATCGAGGAGGGCCATGGCGATAGCACCTTAACCAAGGCGCGTCCCGCGTAGCTAACTAGATATTTCGCCGTCAGTCCGCAACCGCAACCCGGTCGTAGGAGAAAGGGATATGGCCCTTACAGGAGGTTATCGGAGGGTTGCGTGAGCTGCATCCTATGTCTCCAAGATATGTCTTTACAGAGCAAGCTTCACGCGGTTAACTTCGAAGCAGCGTAGACAGATACCAAGCGTTATGGAAAGGCAGTTTGGTGTTGGTATTCCAGGTGGCGCTGCTTTAGGGCGAAAGAAAAGATGCTCGAGTCGAGCTTGCGATAAGGCTACGAGAAGCAGATGTAGGTAGGTACTTTAACTCCGTAGTTATTAACGGTGGGAAGGAATGCTGGATTTCGGCCGGGTATGCACGTCACTTTGCAGACAAATCGGGTCGGCGCGAAAACGGCTTTGAGAGATGCACCAGGGTCCACCGTCTCATTATTACCCAGGATCGTCTGCGTGCGATATAGCCCCTATAACGGGACAATGAGAAAAAGAGAGCCCCCTTGTAAGGAGCATTCAGTTGAAATGTCTATGCCGCTAGTGAGGAGCAAGGCGGCGCGAATTCCGACGAAAAGAAGGACCGGTTCGATGTTGGGCAGGGCTTATTGGCTGAATTAGATTAGTCTCAGGAGCTCTAGATTGTGTCAATTTAGCTACCTAAGATGAAATAATACCGGACCTCATTAAACTCATAAGGGAGTTGACCAACATACGAAGCCGGGATCAACCGAATCCCGGTTAACAGCCTGCAGTAAATATTCAGAGGGAATTAATAGGGACTTACCTATCTTTACAGTTGTCGCAGTATGGGGCTCATTCTCCCTACACGTTTCTTGGTCTTCAGGCCATTTTTATATGTTCGCTTGGTGATCCGCGGAATCGTTCCTATTGGACGGCATCCAACCTTTGGCCTTCTTAACAAGGATGAACCGTTCAGAAGATGACTAGTATTTATTACGTAGGGCTGTGAAAGGTAGGTAGCCTCTATCCCTAGGAAAGGTATGTGAATTGCTTATGTAATTAATAACCCGAAACATACATGTACCTACATACATAAGGACTTCGGTGGAGAGAGATATTCTAGTTGGCTACTGGATAGAACCACTCATGAAGTGCCCGAGTCTGGTTACCTATTCATTCCCTTAAGCATCTCGAATTCCTGTCTCACGGAAGGCCTACCTAGAACTAACTAGCGCGTTTGCTGCAGTCATTATAGTATATTGTAGTGTGTGCTATATATGTATTCTATTCGAAAGCCCTTATAGGGTATATATGCTCCGATACCCTCACAACGCCCAAATCGGGGTATTCCTTTACTCCATAGATTACCAATGAACCAGATGCTATAATCCTTACGCCAGCACAGCTTGCCATATAATAATAACGGGCTTCCCGACTTTGTCTGTATAATAACGAATACACGGTCCTAAAGTTTTGACCGAACTACCTCTAGCCTGTATTTAACGTCCTTCAACGCCTTGGTGACGGGTTTCCAGTCGTCATATTGCTTCAGCAACTCTGTCGTCTCCGAGTACAGCTCGGTCTTGACGAATTCCTCTTCCAGTAGACCACGCATGATCCACGGCAACACATAGGGGTTGGGGTTAGCCAGACCCTCGTGTTTCCGAATATGACATGGCACATGACTGACCGAGGTCGTCTCTAACGTGTGCGAGACAGCTAAGCTTGCCGGGGTGTTAGTAGTCGTTCTTAACTGGTGGGAGAGTGCCATGGCATCCCAGATACGGGCGGAACTTACTCGTAGACTTGCTGGTCATCATAGAGCCTCGAGTGCCCATCCCCTGAATACAGGCTCCCAGCGAGCGGCACAGAGAGTTCGCGAATGAGGCCATGATCGGAGATCCCTAAGTTTCGAAGCTTGAGTGCGAAGCCGACGAGATGCGCAATAAAATCAGGAGCGTGCACGCGCCCATCGATGAAAACAGCCCGATAGATGTAGGGATGGGATGCTGGTGACATCAGGGCGGACTCGAGCGGTACGAGTTGGTCGTTGATGCTCCCTATGAACGTGATTCGGGCGCCATGGTTGACTACCGCCTGCAATGCATGTTCGTATCGTTTGGATACTTCGCTTTCGGGATCTGTGAATTGCCACAGTTCCGCGGCGGAGCCCATCAACATGCCCATGCCTGACTTATACTCTGGGAAGGGGCCCAACGAAACGCCAGCCATAGCGCAAATGCCAATTCTGGCACCATTGACAATCCCGAGCTCTATCAACTTCTCAACTAGCATCATTCCTACTGGAACCCCCTGGGAATGGCACGCTAGGACAATCAGATCGGCACGCCTGATATGGTCGACCCAGTTCAGGAGCAGCTTCCAGAGGTTATCCATTCGCTCGGCGATTTTGCCTTCCCCCTCGAGAGCGATCTTCTCTATCTCGATGTCGTCGCACCCATGACTTTCCGCCCACCTACGGATCGCTTCCGCACAATGTTCCATGAAGCGGATGCTAGTTCCAGTAGGCTGTCCGATCATGGGGCGAAGGTATGAAGCCGGGAATAACCCGTGCACGCCAATGGCGACAGCTCGCCGAACCTTGGGTGGCTCCTTCGTTAGGAAGACGTGGTTCGGGGGAGGCTGCTGTGCCCTTAGGAGCATTTGAGCGATCTGCTTGATAATGGACGGATTCTCCTTCATACGATAGGTGCTTCTAAACGAGGGAAGAAGTAGATTTGGCGGTGAAGTAGCCTTCACAACCGCGTTTTTCAGGGATGTATCTGGTTGGGTAACTGGGGGCGCCAGTGACGGCTCGTCCAAATCCATCGACTGCTGCCCGACCCTCTTGCTCTTTTTCGACAACGCTGCCCTGATTCCCGACTCTTTTGCAGCTCTAACCGGCTTTTTATGCGCCGAAGTCATGCTTTCACTGACTTCAACAACGCTGGATCGTCTGGGGCTCGACTCAGAGCCTTCACCGATTACTGCCAACTCGCCTTGCTCCGACGCAGCCGTAGTCCTTCCGTCAAGTTTCGACCCCGAGTCCCTCGACCAAAACGCCCACGTCGAACCTGCTGACGGCTGGCTTTCTGGTGCCGGCGCTGAAGGAGCTGACGGTGGAGCGTCTTTCATAACAACATCTTCAGTGGGTTTCTGCACTGTCGGCTGAGGTGGCTCCTGATTCGCAGATGCCTGCACCCCGCTGTTCGGGGAGCTGGGCGTGTTATATGACCAGAACCCGAACCAGCTTGCTGGCTGTTTGGCCGTCGGCGTTTTGGGTGGAGACTCTACGGCCTCCTCAGTAGGCTCCTGTATGCCTTCTGGTTGACTAGGCTTTTGGGTTGATTCCGTCTCCTTGGAAGATTCAGGCTGATCCCCATGCCCCCTCGGTGTGTTTGCCGGTGCTGGTGCTAGCGAAAACCCTAACCAACCCAGCCAGCTTGAAGACGTCGGCGGGGACAATGGGGCAACTGGGTTGACTGTTGTTGGTGGCTCAGACCGCTCCCCATCATCTGTGGTTGGGTTGTCATCCTTCCGGTCATTTGGATCGGAATTTCCGTTGCCAGGACTGCTCTGACTAGTGAGCTGTTGCTGTTTGGCGGTACCAGCAGGATTCGTGGAGGTCGCATCGGCTTCGGCGGTTTTAGTCAATGTCCTGACGGACTGAGCATCCGAGTCTTCTGCGCTCTTCTTGGTTTCGAAACGGCTAAAGTCTGGCGTGGCATCCGGACGTAGAGTGCCCCCGCTGATGTTCTCAAAAGCTAGTTGTGTCGAAGCTTGCGATTTACCAGACCACGATCCATACCAGCTACGAGTCTTGTGTGCCCGAGCCTATGAACGCGCACACAAAGTAAGTTAATGAGAAAGCAAGTGGATGAGTAAGTCAACGGACCTGAGTTCTATGGTTTAGAGTATTCTTAGAAGCAGAACCCGAGGGCTTTGAGCGTGGTTGCGGCTTCATCCCCTGGGATTCGGATTCTGATGAGCCTGAACCTGTTGATGATGGAGTTGAACTCAACGTGGAGCCTTCCTTAGATGGTGACGCGATACCCCCTCTTGACGATGACAAAGACACGGGCAAGCACTCTTTGGGAACAGGATTTGGTCTTGAGCGCTTCCGCGAAATCATGATTTTGATATCATCATACGAATTCTTCATAGATCTTCGTGAAGTGTTTTGGGGGTGTGTTTGGGCTTTCACGGCAGCCTACCGGAGTAAAGTATCAAGATGTAGATGGCTAAGTGATGAATGGCCTTTGTCGACGCCTCTAAGGTTACTCCGTATGTACGTGCACCCTCAGATTGCCAGCCACGCCTCCAGTGGTTACGTAGTTGCTGGGTTCTGGCCCCTCCAAATGAGATCCACCTAAAGCACTCTAGTGAGTTGTGACCCTTGCAGCTCGAGCCAGCTCCCCCGTCTTCAGGTGGGGTCCAACCGCCGAGACCCCGACTATCCAGTTCAGTTTGATAACATTTCGCATTGATAAGATAAGGAATTTTTTCTTACTGCGAAATCAATACCTGCTGTACCTGCTCTGTACCCTTGACCGAGTTCACCTTTTCTAGGTAGCACACAATACCATTCTCCCTGAATGTCGGCTTTCGTCGCATTGCCATGAAATTATGACCACACTCAAGAGAAAGGATGCCCCCGGAGGCACTTCGACTGCTAGGACCGGGAAAGCAAGCGGCGACTCTCGACCCTCGAAGCGAACCAAGTCCGACAATGACAAGAGTCCTACTAAGAAAGGCGATGCGAAGACCAGTTCGAAACACCCCATGGATTCAGAGCCGCGGCTCGTAAGTCTCCCTACCGTTTCTCGACTGAAGGAAGAAGAACCCTTGTTTCCTCGTGGTGGAGGAAGCGTCCTCTCGCCGCTTGAACAGAAGCAGATTGCCATCCAAGCAAAGCAGGATGTATTATTCGAGCAGCAGTCTGGCAAAAGTGCAAAGAAAGCCGATCGCGCCCCCAAGACGAAGAAGAAGTCTAAGGGCCAGAAAGATGTCAAGTCCACCAAAGCACACCAAGGAGACGATGCCGTCAAGATTGAGAGTCTCAACTATAAGCGCCTCGTCAAGGGCTCGTTGGTTCTTGTTCAGATCGCCGAAATCAACTCACTAGATCTTGTTCTTGCTTTGCCTAACAACCTCACCGGCCATGTGCCCGCTACAGCTATCTCCGATACATTAAACGAAAGAATCGCCGCTGAGGCTGAGGGCGACGACGACGACGACGAAAAGAACGACGGGAGCCAGGACAATGGTGTCGACTTGAAAGAATTATTCAGAATCGGCCAATATCTTCGAGCCTATGTTACGTCAACCATCGAGGAAACATCGGCTACGGCCGCGAAACCGAGGAGACATATCGAGTTATCACTCCGTTCAGAGCACACGAACACTGGCTTATCCAGCCAGGACATCGTCGCCAACAGTACCGTTATGGCAACTGTCACTAGTGCCGAAGACCATGGCTTCGTTATGGACCTTGGCATAACCGATTCGAAAATTGGTGGCTTCTTACCACGGAAAGAGTTGGACAAGGATATATCCGACTCTCAATTGCAGCCCGGCGCCGTCGTTCTTTGTCTCGTGACTGGGAAGAGTGCGAACGGCAAAGTCGCTCAACTGACAACACTACAATCCAAATTGGGAAAGGTCCAAAATTTCGCATCAGAGGCGACAACGATCAACACGTTCTTGCCAGGGTCTTCGGTGGAACTATTAGTATCTGAAATATCAAATCATGGCATTGCGGGCAAGGTCATGGGTTCGTTGGATGTTACTGCCGACTTGGTCCACTCTGGCGTCGGCCCCCAAGCCCTGGACTTGGAATCTAAGTACAAGATTGGGAAGAAGATCAAGGCACGTGTGATTTGCAACTTCCCGACGGCCCAGGAGCCTAAGCTGGGCATTTCTCTTCTGGAACATGTCCTCTCGCTACAGCCGATGCGTACTACGTCCAGCCAACATCCCCCGGACGCTCTTTCAATATCGACTCTTGTGGAGCAATGCACCGTTACGAAGGTCGAGCCAGAAATCGGACTTTTTGTCGATATTGGCGTGGATGGTGTATCTGGATTTGTGCACATCTCCAGAGTCAAGGACGGTAAAGTGGATATGCTGTCAGAGTCGTCTGGTCCGTTCAAGCTAGGTTCTGTCCATCGTGGCAGGGTCGTAGGATACAATGCTCTCGACGGCATGTTTCAGTTGTCCTTCGAAAAGCATGTTTTGGAGCAACGCTTCCTGCGTATTGAAGACATCCCCGTGGGCGAGGTCGTCGACGGTGTGATTGAGAAACTTTTAATCAATCAAGACGGTGTCGATGGTCTTCTTATCAAACTTGCAGAAGGGATCATTGGCTACGTTCCCCAGATGCACCTGGCAGATGTCCGACTACAGCATCCCGAAAAGAAGTTCAGAGAAGGCTTAAAGGTCAAAGCTAGGGTACTGTCTACCGATACCGCAAGGCGACAAGTCAGGCTCACTTTGAAGAAGACCTTGGTAAATTCTGAAGCAGTGCCTATCAAGTCGTTCGAAGATCTCGTTGCGGGAATGCAGGTGCCCGGAACGATTGTAAACGTTCTGCCAAATGGAGCTGTGGTGCAGTTTTATGGCTCTCTGCGCGGCTTCCTCCCGGTCTCGGAAATGAGCGAAGCTTACATTCGTGACCCAAAGGAACATTTCCGTGTTGGTCAGGTTGTCAGTGTCCACGTCCTCAATTTCGATTCCGACGCGCGGAAACTTTTCGTATCTTGTAAAGATCCTTCGGCTTTTGGGCTGGAAAAACAGACCGCGCTGAAAAATCTCAAGCTTGGTGACCTGGTGTCAGCCAAGGTCGTGCAGAAGACTGAGGATGACGTTTTTGTCGAACTAGTCGACAGTTCCTTGAAAGCAATGATACCCGCAGGGCAACTTGCTGATAAACCAAGCAAGACCCAGTCTGCTTTGAAAGGTATCCGTGTTGGCCAGACGCTTGGCAACCTCGTGGTACTGGACAAGAATGAAGGTCGTCGTTTTCTAGCGTTATCGAAAAAGCCTAGTCTCGTGAAGGCGTGCCAAGAAGGGAAGCTCTTGACCTCGTTAGAGGAGGCGAAGATCGGGGAGCTCCGACAAGGTTTCGTAAGGAACATCACCGTCACCGCTGCCTTTGTGCAATTTGCCGGCAAGCTTACTGCTTTGCTACCTAAGTCGAAATTGCCCCAGGAGGACCAAAGGAAAACTGATTTTGGACTGGAGAAGTACCAGTCACTGCTTATCAGAATTGCTTCGATCAACAGAGAACATGGGCGGATTATTGCCGCGTCTCCGGCCCTTGAAGAGGAAAAGACTGATAAGCAGCAAGCTCCCTCTAACACAGGGGCCAAAGTCGAAAACCCAGTAGACGAAACTATCTCGTCGATGGATGATGTGGTCATCGGGAAGATCACCAAGGCTAAGATCGTATCCATCAAAAGCACACAGCTGAATGTCAGGCTAGCCGACAACATACAGGGTCGTGTCGATATTTCCCAAGTCTTCGATAGCTGGGACGAAATATCGAACCCAAAGGCTCCCTTGACCAAGTTCAAGGTCCAGGACGTCATTGACGTTCGAGTCTTAGGCGTTCATGATGCCAGAAATCACCGGTTCTTGCCAATTTCCTACCGGTCGACTCATTCGGTCCTCGAGCTGTCTGCAAAGCCGAGTGACCTACACGGTGATGCGGCCAGCTCGCTGTCCCTCGGCCAGCTAGAAGTCGGTTCAACTCATCTGGCTTTCGTCAACAAAGTCCAGGAGAACTCTTTGTGGGCTAACCTATCACCAAACGTTCGGGGGCGGCTTAGCACGTTGGAGATCTCCGATGACGTGTCACAGCTTGAAAAACTATCCTCTAACTTCCCTGTAGGCTCAGCATTGCGCGTGCGTATTCTTGCCGTCAACACAGGTGAAGGACGCCTTGACTTGTCTGCACGGTCTTCGGGATCCTCCGCGAACCTAAAATGGGAGGATGTCAAGCGAAACATGGTTCTTCCCGGCCGCATCACAAAGATTAATGAGAGACAGGTCATGGTACAACTCAGCGATATAGTTTCCGGACCTGTCCACCTGATTGATATCAGCGACGACTACGATGAGGCCAGTACAATGTCCTATAGCAAGAACAGTGTGCTTCGGGTCTCCGTCGTTAATGTTGACAAAAGCAATAAGAAGATACGGCTCTCGACACGCCCGTCGAGGGTGCTGAACTCATCTCTGCAAGTCAAGGACCGCGAGATAACAGACGCGTCCCAAATCAATAACGGAGACGTCATTCGAGGTTTTGTCAAGAATGTTTCTGATAAGGGACTTTTCGTGGCGCTTGGTGGGGATATTACGGCAATGGTTAAGATTTCTGACCTTTCAGACAAGTTCCTGAAAGATTGGAAAGATCATTTTCAAGTTGACCAAGTCGTCAAAGGCAGAATCGTCTCGGTGGACCCCGCAGTAGGCCACATTCAAATGAGCCTCAAGCCTTCCATCGTGGACAAGAGTTATGTGCCACTTATCACTTATCCCGATCTTCGTGAAGGTCAGATTGTCACAGGTACGGTTCGAAAAGTGGAGGAGTTCGGCGCGTTTATCCTGATCGACGGTTCCGCCAACGTTAGTGGACTCTGCCATCGGAGCGAGATGGCCGAGAAGCCCGTGGAAGACGCCAGGAAGCTCCTCAACGAAGGTGATGCGGTCAAGGCCATTATTTTGAAGCTTGATCAACAGAAGAAACGTATCAACTTCGGCCTGAACCCGTCCTATTTTGAGGATGAAGATGATAGCGACATGAGCGTCGAGGACGATGAAGAAGCCGGCGCAACATTACTAGACGGTGACGAGGATAACTCAGAGGCTGAGGAAGATGACGACGATGATGAGGACATGGAGGATGCCGGCGGTGTTATCCACATCACCGGCACCGACAATAGTACAGAGGACGATTCCGACGATCAAGGCGAGGATATCGAAATGGCCAACGCAGCAACCAGCGGTGTTGAAGGGCTAGACGCTGGTGGCTTTGATTGGTCAGCCGATGCCCTGGACAAGGCCGATGCTACGGACGGCGATGCGGGTGGAAACGCTAGCGCATCTCGGGACAAGAAGAAGCGACGGAAACCTCAGATCGAGGAGGACAAGAGCGGCGATCTTGACGCTTTTGGACCCAAGACGGCGGTTGACTATGAACGGTTACTTAACCGACAGCCCAATTCGTCAGCATTATGGATACAATACATGGCTCACCAGATGCAAGTCAGCGAGCTTGCGAAAGCCCGAGAGGTGGCGGAACGTGCCATCAATATGATCAACAGCACCGAAGAAACAGAGAAGCTCAACGTCTGGATCGCCTACCTCAATCTTGAGGTGAGATTCGGAAACGACGATACCGTCCAGGACGTCTTCAAGCGTGCATGCCAGGTCAATGACCAACAAGAAGTCTACCAACGGTTCGCGACTATCTACATCCAAGAGGGCAAGGTTGACGTAAGTTACTATTACCTTCTACTACCTACTGCCTCTACGGTTTAGCTAACGGTCTCGCAGAAAGCAGACGAACTCTTGCAGGCCCTCTGCAAGAAGTTCGGCGCCAACTCGGTTGACGTCTGGTACAACTACGCGCACTGGCTGCACTCGGTGCAGAACCAGCCGGAGCGGGCCCGGGCGCTGCTGCCGCGCGCGACGCAAGCGCTGCCGAGCCAGGCGCGGCTAGCGCTCATGACCAAGTTTGCAGCGCTCGAGTTCACGTCGGCGCACCCGAACCCGGAGCTAGGGCGCACCATGTTCGAGGGCCTGCTGGCCACGTTCCCCAAGCGCTTCGACCTCTGGAACCAGCTGCTTGACCACGAGGACTCGCCCGGGGCCGACCCGGCCGTCGTCCGCGACGTCTTTGAGCGCGCCACCCGCGTCCGCGGCCTCAAGGCCCGCGCCGCCAAGAAGTGGTTCAAGCGCTGGGCCGACTGGGAGGAGAGGAACGGCGACGCCAAGAGCCGCGAGCGCGTCAGCGCCAAGGCCGCCGAGTGGGTCCGCGCCCGGGAGGCGGCTAAGGGGGCGGCGCAGGCCGACGAGGACGACAAGTGAATGCGGCGCCGGTGAAGCAGAGAGGGTGGGGGACGAGAATTGAGTGGGTAGATTTAAAAAATAGCATTGATACCCGGACTTAGCAAGGGGGCCAATTTGTACAGTCTTAGGATTGAAGTGTATATGTATGAACATAGTGCAAAAGGGACAAACTCACATTTAGCTGACCATTTCCGTGAGATACAAATCGAACGCCCTACTCTTTATATAGACGTAGATCTAGCTTCACTCAGCACTAGTCAAATAGTGGGATCTCTCCATCGCACTCAACGGAGATCCTAGGTTGTCCACGCCCGGGTGACCTCAACACCACATAGCTAAGAACGTCTAAAATAAGTTGGGGATTGCTCCTGCAGTAAACAACAAGGTCTTCCTTGTACAACTATAAATCAAGCATACTTCTAAATAATTACGAGAATCATGATACCATTACCCATCTCACCTATCCGTACGATAGCTGGCTGATGGGGCCAAAAAGAAAAGAGGGTAAGTCAAACACCCGGTCTACGTACCACCCCCTCAACGCCCCACTTCTGTCCGAAACATTATATATTAATAACTTATTAATAAAAACACAAACCAAATTATATTAATAGATTAAAATATTAACTTTTAAAAGAAATTAATTAATATCATTTATATATTTATTTATTTATTACGTAATATATAATATATTTAAATTTGTTAATAATTTTAAAACTTAAAGTATAATAATTATTACGTAAGAAATATAAGCTTAAAACCAGAAAATTTAATTGTTATTAATAATTAAATAATTAAAGATTTGTTTTAAATTTATAAGTTTATATTTTAAGCTTTTAAATAGAAAATAATAATTAAATATATTTATATATTTAATGTTGCGGCCAGCGAAATATAGCATGGTAGTTAGTTTATTAGCGTTATGAACGAAGATTCTAAGCTGAAGAAAAGAAGGAAAGAAAGGCAAAGTTGCAAAGTTCGTAAAAATTTATAAATGTCCCTATTTTCTGTATGGCAGGTAGTTAGTTTATATAGCAGCTATCAGCCTTATGTGACGGTTGCCAGCTTTACGGTTTGATTTTAATGGCTGTCGTTATATTACCCCCTTTTAAAAACTTGTATACGATTAAAGAAAATGTGTAAGTTTTTGTTAGTTATAGGTGCCATTTTTTCCTTGTTAATCCGGTTCCTGCTTTCGCGGCCTTATTATTATCGGGATGGTTTTCGTTAATTTCGTCGGCAATCGTTATATGTATTTATTTTTGTAAGCAAACTAATAATTTAAATGTTTTGAAATGTTTTATATAAAACTATTTTATTACGATTAAAACGTTTTTAAAATTAATTATAAAATATTATATTTTGTCAGAATTATAACCTTTTTATTTAATTTAATATTACAGCTTTTTATAACGTTCGTTAAATTTTAATTATTTATTTTATTTTATTTCGAACTTTAATTTATTATTAAATTTTTTTAAATAGCAATAATATTTGGATTTGTTAAAATAACGGATTATCGTCGGCTTTACGTAATCGATCGATATAAAATAAGTTAATTATTTTCTAACTCGACGGCAAATCAAAAACGAAATTATATCCGCGTTTTTTTATAACTTTAAAAGGTTTTATTTATTATAAATTTAAGCAAATAATCGATACTTACGTTATAAAACCTTTTTTACGGAAGAAAACTTTATTGCCGACTTTAAAATCGGCTAGGTAACGTTTTTTATTAACTTATACCTTTTAACGTTTTTACGTTTTTAATATAATTTCTTTTATAAAAGTTTTACGTTTTTAATTTATTTAACGATTATTAATATCCGTTAAGCTGGTTCGGTTTTTACTTTTGTTATATTTAAATTTAACAAAAATAAGTTTCAAATATCTTTACTTAATATAACTTTTAACGGAATTATATTAATCGACGAATGTTATAATAAATTATACGCGAAATTTAATACCGATATATATACGTTTTAATCGTTTTAATACTTGTCGATATAAAAGCGTAAACGTTAATTTAGTTTTTGTTTTGTAAATTTAATAACTTTTTAAGTTTATAGGTATAAAACGTTTCCGTAACGATATTTTATACCGGTAAATTCGTTTAATTTAACCAAAAATTAAAAATTAAATTATTTTACGTTATTATTAATTTAAATAACGGATATTTTAAAAAACGATATAAATATTAATAATATCGATTAATTAAAGTTTTAGCGGTATTAATTTTTTTACCTAATAAAGTTGCTATAATTTTATTAAGTTTATCGATAAACGTTTATATATAATTATAATCGTAACGATTTTTTAGCATATTTTTTCCGTCGACGACGACGTAATTTTAAATATTATTCGAAATAAAATAAAAAATAAAAAAATCCCGGAATTTTATTTCGAAACGTTTTGTTTCGACGGTAATCGTAACAGTTCCGAATATATTATCGGATATTTTGCTTAAGCCGGAATTGAATATATTTCCATATTAATATTTTAATTACTTTATTTTGGTTAAAATACGTAAATATCTTAAATACGTAAACTTTACGGATAAATACGGTACGGAAAAAGATATAACCGTTAATTGTTTTTTTAGGTATTATTAATTTGTTATTTTTTTTGCTTAAGTTTTATATTTCGTTTTCGTAACGGATAAGGTCGACCAAATTAACATTTTGCGGAATATTTTCGATTCGTACCTTAATCGATATTTCGTTGGTAACAGTAATAAAAAAGTTTAATCGTTTTGGTAGAATTAAAATTTGATTTTTTTTTCGAGCTTTAATTATAAATAAATTTATCGTTTTTTGTAATAAGATATTTGTAACAATATTTTCTTTATCGAATCGATATTAAAAGGTAATATCAAAATTAAAAAAAAGTTAACTTATCGGATTTAACGCGTAAAAAAAACGCGTTTATTTACAAAATATAATAAGGCTTAATAATCGGTAATAATAAAAAACTTTTGTTTTTAAAATTTAAAGCAGTAATATTTAAAGGTTTAGATTATAACGAATAATTTTTAATTTTAAATAAGATATGCCCTTTTTATTAAGGTTATAATTTTCGAAAAATATTTTACGGGTTTTTATTCGTTATTTTTTTATTATTACTAAATAATATTTTTAATTACGTTACGGAATACGTTTATTTTTACTTTAGTCGGTTAGTTAAATTAAAAAAAGGCTAAAACTAAAACTTTATAAATAAACCGTTTTATTTTTTCGAAAACCTTTTTTTATTTAAATTTTATTATAAACAAGGTATTTTTTTTAATAAACAATTTAATAATTCGGTTATGCCGTTTTTATAATAACAAAATATTCGTACGTAATTATAAAATTTTATAAATAAACGGATTACGATATAATTATTAAAGTTTTTAAACTTTTATTTTTAAATTATTTTAATTTTGATTAAATTAATAAAAATATTTACGTTTGTTTTTATAATAATACTAAAATAATTTATTTTTTTAACGTTAAACCGGAACTTTTTAATATTTCCTTAAAAGTTAGCTTTATATAACCGGTAAATAATTTTTTCGTAATATTTTTAATATTCTTTTTTAAAGCCGAAATAAATTAATACGTCGTCGGCGTAAACGTTTACGTAATAATCGAAAATTTTATGTAATTAAACATTAATAAACGATTATTATTAAATAAAGTTTATTTTAAGTTCAAATAAAAATACTTTTTATTAAAACGTTTTTTAACGGATTTTAAATATTATTAAATATTCCGATTTAATAATGATACGAAGTTTATAAAATGTTTAAATAATGTCGATTTTAGTAAAACGTTTAACGTTTTAATAATTAAATATAATACCGTTTAATAAAGAAGCTGGAATAAAGTAATTTTTTAAATGCTAGTTTTTTTAACGGTAATTAATATAAAACCGGCGTTTTAACGAATAAGGTTTTAAAATAAATAGAATTAAAACGACGTTCTTTCGTATATATAATTTAATAAAATTTATTTTTAATAATTTATTTACCATTTTTTTTTAACGAGAGGTATTAAATAGGCGTTCGGTAAATAAAAAGTTCAAAGGCAGGTATCGGCCGGTCGAGTTTCAAAATTACGTTATGGCCAGGTTAAAAGTTTAAAAAGGTATTAACTTTTTTTTTCGAAAAGAATTTTTTTAAATGGGCGAAGGGTTCTAGTAAAAGCTTCCGGATTCGTTTTACGTATTTCGGATTTTTATTTTCGAGAAAAAAAATTTTGGCCGTTATATATTTTTCATTTTTGTAAAACGGTTAACGTTACGATATTTAATTCTTTATTTTTAAAAAAGATAACTTTTTAAGGTAACGAAAATTTGCTTTATTATTTTGTACAGAGGTCGGTTTTTAATTTATTCGTTAATAAAGCGATAACTATATGATTTTTAACGATTTTTATTGTAAAAATAATTAACTTAGTATCGTATATATCCGGTATATCTTTTTTATTTAATATATCCGACGAAATAATAAATACGAGTATTAATATAAAATTATTTTCGGGATTTTTTTATAAACGGCGAAAAATTTAATATTATTTATCGGCTTTTTTTATAACGTAATTACGGCGATGGACGTTTTTCTAAACCTTAAGGTTAACGTGCCCGTTTAGCAGGTATCGGACTAGGAGTTTAATCGCCGGTAAGAACTTGGCCAAAACTAAAAATTTATTGGGCCAAATAATATTTTTGTTTTTGTAATTTAATAATAAGCTATATTTTTTTATCTAATTAAAATTAATAAAAATGTCGTATCCGGTATTTATAATTTAAAAAATTTAATCGGAAAAACGTTATTCGTTAGTTTCGAATATTATAATTATTGGACTTTTATTTAGCCGGCAAATTATTTCTAATAATTTTGTAATTAAATTAAATTTTTTAACCGGATAATATAAACTTATAATTATTTTTTTGCTTATTTAACAAAAAAAGAGTTAACGAAAAATCGAGTTTATATTTCGATATTATAAAAAGTAATAATACGTAAACTAATTTTATTTATTTAAATTTACGTAATTTTGATAAAAGTTTTACATTTTTTAAAGTTACTTATTTCCGTTATTATTAATATAGAAAGGATTATTAAAAAAAATTTTAACGGTCTTACTTTTTTTTCGATTTATCGAAACTGGACGAATTCTTTATTATTTTTACCGTAACGACCTTTTTTTTATTAGGGCAGTCGTTAGCTTTATGTCCCGTCTTGTTATAGTTAAAGTACGTGCCAACTTTTTAATAAACCTTCTTTTCGGCTTTTGATAAAAGCTTGCCGATGTTACCCGAAGTTCTCGATTTACCGGGATTGCTACCTAAATAGGATTTCTTGTTTTTGTTTTTTGGTTTATTATTATCCAGGTCGTATAATTAGGGCTTACGTTCTTGTTGGCGTTTTTTATAGGCGAGCTGGTTGTTATAAGCGGTTATAACGACGTAGTTATAAAACTTTTCGTAAATAACGTCAAAATTGCGACTATTTTTAAAAAGACGTAAGTTTAAATTTGGGGAAATATGTTTTTACAAAACTTGCTTTTATTCGTCCTCGGTAATTTTAACCTTTTAAACGAAAGCGTTAAACTTAAAAATAAAATCGTAAATATTTTGATTTTTGCCGGGCTTAAAGGTAAAAATACGGAAAGTTTTTTTAATAACGAAAATTTGGTTCGGATTATGGTATAATAATTCCAATACCTAAATTATTTCGGTTACGTAAAAAAAAAGTTACGTAATTAATTAATAACAAATTTTAATTACCTATTCGGCCTTTTTTTTAAAAGATTTATTAAATAAATTATACGAATTTTTTCGTTTCGAAAAGTTAATTTATTTATTTCGAATTTATTTACGACCTTACGGATTTAAACGTTAAATTTGGTTTTGTTACCGTTAAACTTAATTAAGTTATTAACGTAAGTTTTTTTTTTCGGTTATAATTAAAATTCGCGCCATTATTTTTTGCGAACTTACGGAAAGCGGGTTATGCTGCTATATTAATAAAGCAAAACGTATTAATATTACCGAAAGCATTATTAATTATGTTTTTTTAGCAAAAGCGGTTAACGTTATCGGAAAGAATGGGGGAACAATGGTTTTGTTTAGCCTAGAAATAAACGATTTTATTACGGAATTTTTAAAGTTCTTTCTAAATATCCTAATTATCGTTAGCCATTTCGTCGATTAGTTACCTATCGGGGTCGGTTTTTGAATAGCTATGGTTTTGGTTTTGATAGTTTTGGTCTTAGTTTAATAAACCCTTTATTTTTACGGATTTGGTCTTATTTTGCGATATATCGTTTTTTGCCATTTTTTAAGGTATTCATCGTTTTCTGTATTTTGGTTTAAATTTTTAAGGAAATACTTTATTTTTTGCACTTTTAATTCTACCTTTAATTAATTTAAATTGCTTTAAACGTTAATTAATTAATAGGTAATCTTTTTTAACAGATATCTAATTTTAATACTGGTTAATCTAGGTTTTGGTTTTGGGTCTAATTTAAGACGCGTTATTTTCCGTTATTACGTATCGACGTAAAAAAGGTGTAATACCTTATTTATTAATTACTAGGCTAGCAAGGAAGAGAATAAGCTTAGAATAATATTACGGCTAGCGAAATATAACATAGTAGCTAGTTTATTAACGCTATAAATAAAAATTCTAAGCTAAAGAAAAGAAAAAAAAAAGGCAGAATCGCAAAGTTCGTAAAGATTTATAAATGTCCCCACTCTCTATGTGGCAGGTGGCTAGTTCATGTGGCAGCTGTCAGCCCCATGTGACGGTTGTCAGCTTTACGGTTTGATCCTGGTAGCTGCCGTCACATTTAATATTAAAGCAAGATATTTAAATTAAAATTTAATATATTATATATATATATATATACATTTAATGCGTTATAATTATAATTATATCGTTATTTAATTTTAAATTTGTTTTTAAAATAAAATGAATTTTTTTATTAAACTTTTTTAATATTAATCGTTTTAATATTATATTTAAATAAATTAAATTAATAATTTAAGTTTTTTAATTTAAGAAGTAACATAATATAAATTTGAATTATAACATGTATATTAAAAGATTAATTTGTAATATATGTATTATAATTAATTAAATAAGAATATTTAATTTTTGTATAAGTCGTATTTAAATTTAAATATAATTACGGAAATACGATATATTAAAAGTTTATTTAATATAAAAATTGTATTGATATAATATTAACTTATATATAATTATAAAGTATTAAAGCTATATTTTATTTTAAAATCGTTTTTTATTATATATATAAATAAATAATAAGTAAAAATATAATATAAATATAATTAAATTTCAAAATTAATGGAATTTTATATATAAATTAAATACCTTTTTAATACCGTATTTTAAAAAGAACAAAGAGAAAAAAGTCATATTTATACTTTTTATTAATTAATATTTAATATTATATATAATTCAATTTAATTTTATCTTTATTTATTAAATGATTAATTAATATATATAAAACGAATAAACCAATATATTTAATATAAATAACATTAATTAAGTATTTAAAACGTTTACGTAATAAATAAAACCGTAGATATATAGATATAGACCGTAATATTATATATATATATATAATAAATTTAATTTATTTGTTTAATAAAGTATAATTAATTAATTTATATTTTATATTTTATAAGTTATATTTTTATTCGTTTTTGTTTATCTTATTATGTTATCGGTAATGTTTTCCTTATATATTTATTTCTATTGTTTATTTATATATACCTTTTAATTATAACGTTTACTTTTTATTAATATCTATTTTTGTTAATTAGTTATAAATAGGCAGGTTTGTGGATTTTATGTGGAAAAAGGTGGGGCGTTGAGGGGGTGGTGCGTAGACCGGGTGTTTGACTTACGTCAAAAACCGAAAACACCAGAAAACATACAACACCAGGGATTCGCCGGTCGTGACGACCCAATTACTAATATGGCCCTATTATGACTCTGTTGGGAGAACATTGGCAGTTATATTCGGGAGGTTTAAAGTCCAAAAACGAATGCCCTTGTGCTTCTACCCTAATGCGCGGCATATTGCACAGCCTCCGGATAAATCACTCAACCCCTTACAGCCAAAACAGGCAAATGTAACAGTGCTTAACCGCAAAGCAAATTTACATTTACATTCCGCTTTCTTGCAAATCCGTCTGTGTATGCACAAGCCATGGCGCTTTACGTATTGACGGCTCTTACCATAAGCGAAATCATGGCATATACTAATCTTACTACATATAGGTCTTCACATACACGTATGTCGACAAAGGCACCTGCAGCTCTATCCAGGCATGTGCCTCGCACATGGCCGGCTAGGCCGGCCCAAACTCACCTTCCAGCTGCGCGTGGTGTTCTAGCATGCAGTTAGAGTTATCGTGACTCCGGGCATGCAATGGCCTCAATGGCCTCAATGGCCTCAATGGCCTCAAATAAACTTGAATCTGTGCGTCGCAGCTGTCGACGAGGACTATTGTGATAATACTGTATAACGTATCCTACGCATGGTGGGGAACTTGTCAAACGGCAAAAGTGCGGATATTAGCTCCAAAGGCCAATTTGGCTATTTGACAGAACTCGATTTATCTTTTTCGCGTTTCCAAATTCAAGATTTGTCACATCTCCGACCCTTCATAGAGCTTTCCGGCGCTTCCGCCGCTCATGGTCAAACATCCTCCAATTTCGGTCCGCTGACCACAACGCAACAATATTTGCCTTCCAAGCGACACCCGACGCGGAACACTTTGGTCCGAGATCCTTGCAAGCACGCACCATGATGTCTCGGTCAGGATATACCGTGACAGTAAAGTCGGTGGGGCATAAATGGCAGGAGCCGAAAACCTCCTGGCCTTTTGCCTTAAACGCCTCCTGAATATTCCGAACCAGGCCTTGATGCGATGAGTTTTGGAGTCAATTCTTCTCCGCAAACTGAAGCCTTTCCTCTGCCTCTTCGACTGTAGTTTTCAGGGGGCGATAAAGCGTAGATAACCCCGGTCTGGTGATACTGAAGTATCGTCTGGTTGCGTGTCAACAACCAATCGAAGAGATTGCCAGCCAAGGTAAGCTGTCAGGCCGTGTATGGCACAAAACCCGGTGCGCGCAGACATGTATGAAGCCAACCCTTATCCGTAAGAGCTCCTCAGTGTTGTTATTGTAAGCGTAGTACGAGGTGGATTTCAGGAGAAATCTCTTGTCCAGGACTTTGGAAAGGCCCAGTACTGGCCCGTTAATATGGCGTTGCCTGGATGGGGGAAGAATAGGATATGGTAAGGGGTCAGTAACTTTTGGAGATAAGTCTGATATCTTTTCGAAGCGTCGCTACCTATGCATGTGTATTTAAGCGCAAGGTGGACGTGCTGGTAGCTAAGCGTGTAGAGCCGGAAGCCGTGGTGATCGTGCTGCTTGTATAGTTAGAACCAGTCCAGGCTCCTACAAGGCGCAGCAGACGAGGGGCGTTCAGATCCATCCAATTCTGAGATACGGTAGAGTTCCACGCATACCAAACATACCCCTTTGTCAGGTATGTTGCGCGCAAGGCATGCTAAGTACTCTAGCTTCTCTTCCTTAGTAGGAAGACGTTGCTCCTCGGGGGTTGCGTAGCCGAATACAGTTGGCATATCATCTTCAATACACGGCATTTCTGAGAGAGAGCACCAGTCGGTTATGTATGGGAATCTTTTTCGCTATCAGCAGCACTATATCTGCTGGCAGTCTTTGTAGCAATAGGCAGTCCGGCTTCTGCTGCTTGGCCGTGGGCCGCAATCTTCTTAGCGCTGCTTGAAAGTGTCGGATTATGTAATTACTAATTACTCCTTGTTTTGCGAGGTAATATCCCGAAATAGCTCCATGGAACAAATCGTCACTAGAGGACAGTTATTGGAATAACAGGGTTGAGGTTAAATAACCATAAAATGTTTCTCCGATTACCTAGTCTGCTGCAAAGTATAATGTCAAGCTTCAGCATGAGGCTATGAGGGTAGGTTTAAAAGCCATATCATGACCGAAATCATAGTAAAATCATACATAAACTACGAGGAAACTATCGGCATGTCACCTCCGGTATGGAGGGAAATGGTAAAATATAGATAGAAACTGATGGAACCTACTAGAAAGGGATGTTTGTGTATATAAGGTGGCGGGGCCCCTTCTATGTATTGCTTAGTAAATATAGGGCTGATGGTGGTCAATTCGCAATCAGTACCATATGTGGGCAAATGTGTGTTGCAATTCAGTCTAGGTTGCTGTTCTAAGTTACTCATTTGCAACTGGGGTTGGGAGCAGCCAGTTATAGGCTTCAGCTCCTTTGGCCTTGCAATCCTAGGGCCACAAATCAAAGCCCTTTGGTTTCCTTCAAAGCCCTTTCAACAAATCACCTCAACTGCCGACACCATACCTTATTTTCACACTTGTCTCAATTGATACCGGTTTCCCTGATACTTAGTTGTCAGAGAAAAAGGTGAAGTACAGAGTGAAAGGCAGAAGAAGCAGCTTAGCTGGTAGTTCGTAGTATACGTAGTAAATAGATGACCATTAATGCCTGCCTTTTCCTAAGTACTCGGGGCGAAGCCCCCTATATATACACAAACCAGACCCTCGCTGGTAGGGCACTAGGCCCTCAAAAAGGGGTCATACCTTGGCACTTGACATTAATGAAGACACTAACATGTGATCGGAACAAACATAGTGGAGAGAATAGATGCAGAATCTAGTATGAAGGAAGTTCTATCGCAGAAATTTAATCACAGCCGAAGGATGCGTGCTATGTGTGATGCAGTGGAAACCATCTAAGCAGAGTAAGATTGCTTTTTGTTAGGAGGCACAGGGGCTGTCTCGATATGTAGGTCTCGACTAGACGGTTCCTGGTGGGTATAAGGTGAAAAGGCGGCTGCGGCAAAATAGGGGCGCAAAAAAGGTCAAAAAGGAAATGGCAGCCGCGGCAGGAATCGAACCTGCCCCTCTTTCATCAGGGGGGTGGAGAAGTAAGCATAATACGGAGTACTTGTGAAAGTGTGCAGCCATTACACCACGCAGCTTTTGGACTGTCGTTCGTTAGAGGTATAGGGTTGTCTCGACATATAAGGTCTTGACTAATTAGACGGTTCCAGGTGGACATAAGGTTAAAAGGGCGGTAAGAAAAAGGAACGAAGCAGCGAAAAAGAGAAAGAATGGTCAGCCACGACAGGAATCGAACCTGCCCCCCTCTCATCAGGGTCAAGGGTATAGTAAGGATATAGGAGGAGTACTTGTGAGAGTGTGTAGCCATTACACCACGCAGCTGATAGATATAAGCTTGTCCCGACATATAAGGTGTCATCTAGACGGTCCTGGTAGATATAAGGTTAAAGGGTGGCATGATAAAACTGAAGTGGCAAAAGGTTAAAACTGCAGCCACGGCAGGAATTACCAGTCACTCTTTTAACAAGGTACGCGTTGGGAGTTATAAGGAAGCTTCGATATATGAGACTCGGCTAAAGGGTTACTGATGGCCATAAGACTGAACGAGGCAAGAGCAAAAAAAGGGACGAAAAAAAAAAAAAGGCTGGTTGTGGCCGCGGCAGGAAGCCCGCCCCTCTCTCCTCAGGGGCGATGACTTCATACCAGGCGGCCCTCGGAGAATTGATTTTGGGAGCTATAGCACTGATTCCATAGATACAAGGTTCACCAGACGATTCTTGTGGGTAAGGTTCAAGTTCAGGCGTCTTACAACCTTAACAGGCGGCATTAAGGCCATTTTCCAAGGCTGGAAGGCGATTTGATATAGCGATGTCCCTGATTACGCCTAACATAATGCTGTGCTGATGTCGCTGCTTCGAAAGAGTATGCCCTTCAGACATTCCCTCTCTCAATGCACCTAATGCCATTGGTGTTGTAATATAGGGGTTCTGTATGCGGAAGTAAGTTCAAACCAGAGGAACTCGACTGATTGTACGTCTCGCATCAGACTGGTTTCATACCAGAGTTATGATATTTGTAATTCACCAGAATTCCTCCATACCCATGGTATCATAGTGCTATCATGAGCAACAATGCCCGACCTTGGTACAAATTCGCTTGTCTGTTGCAAACCGTGTTGCATCGTCTTAATATATGTTAATGGTGCCTTGGTACATCCATTTGAATAGAGGCAGGAGGTGCGTCCGTCCGCTTTTAGTCTAGGCTTGCTAGGACTTCGACGACCCCTCTCTCGGTGACCGCCACGGTTGCGCTCTTCTTTTAGGGTCAGAAGGCTCTGGGATAGATTCTGATCCCTCGAGTAAGACAGCGTTTTGTTTTCAGTGACCTTCGACTCTCCATGCGGCTCCCAAGTGCCCGGTAAATATTGTAGCATCGTCATGTCAGGGAACCAAGCACTTTTACAAAGCAGTAGTGCAAGCTTGATAAGGGGCTGGCTGTGGTAGGTTTGTCTGACGGATGTGAGGAAGCAACTGCGCCGTCACCTCACCCATCCGGCATAGTGCCGTTATTATCGCCCATAAAAAAGCCAGGTGACCAATATTCCCATTCGGCTCCTTGCTTATCGACCCAGAGCATCCCTTCACCCAGGAGATCTTCGATGGCGGTCTGAGCTCGGGCTGTAGTCCATCGCAAGTTGGCTATGAGCATCGAGACGCTGACAAAGCCCACGACCTGCACGGCCTCCAGGACGGAGCTCTGATCCATGTTGAGCTCCTTGGGAACCGAGCGAATGTACGGCTTGTTGCCGACATTGATGACGGAGTAACTCGAACCGAGAGGCTTCAGGGTGGCCACAGCGCGTAAGATGTCGTCCCTTCTGCCCGTCAGCAAGTCCACTCAACTACGACCACGGTCGGCAGAACATAGACGGTTAAGGAACTTACTCGGCGATTTCCGGCGCACCTTCCATCCGGCCTCTCATGACCCTCTCCCTCAATTCCTTGACGCCGATGAGGCCACCGTTCTCGCTGCGTGTGGCACCGCACACCTCGACGACGCGAACGGCGAGCTCAAAGTAGAAGTCGTTGACGCTGCGGCCGAGCATCTGGGCCCAGACGCTGCCAGAGCCCCCGGCGGAGCTGTTGCTCGAGGCCAGCGGGTCCACGCCGATGGCGGCACACATGCGGGCGAACTGGGCCCGGAAGGACGGGTTCGACCGGATATCCTTGGCGTGCGTCTGGGCGAAGTTCTGCAGCAGCGACCGGAACACCGCCAGCTGGGTCTCCAGGGCCTGCGCGTTGGTGGTCCGCAGCGAGCTGCCGTGCGAGGCGAACTGCGCCGACGTGAGCCGCGAGCGGTCGAACGCCGCGAGGCCTACACCTTTGCGGGACATTGTTGCTGGTTTTGTTTATACGAGGAACGCCGAAATTCCGTGGTGTCTCTCAACTTATGGTGTCCTTATGGTTCTCCTACCAAGGCGGAGCACTTCGGCCTCGACGACCTAGTAGCCCCTCAGTTAAACCCAGCAGGACTTACAGCTCACCTGTTTCCCAGAGTAGGAAGTCTAGTCTGGAGATGGGCTAAAGAAAGGCAAGCGGATACTTGTAGCTTATTAAACGATTTCTAAGATACAAGATTCATGTGAGGTGTCCTCAAGATAGAGATTGATGATTCGCCGCCTAATCATCTTGCTATGCGTCTTCCATATGCATGCGTCACCCGCAACATCATTGCACTTGCCTCAGGCGCTGAAGGCTTGACGTTACGACAAGTGGGTCCATCTAGCGGTATTTCTTCGGATCTTGCGGCTAACCCCACTTAAAGAGCCGCGCCTTCATCCAATCAGGCCGTAGCGCATTTTGAAGGGCACAAACCTTTTTCTCACCCCTCGGCAAAATCTTGTGTGGGAAGTTGTGGACTCTCTCAAACATTCAACCGTGAGTAGCAGCAGCAGGACGTCTTGGGTGCGAATAACATCACTCCACCACCACACACTTCGACACATCAGCAACCATGTCGACCCAAAGCGTCCAAACCTTCGGCAAGAAGAAGACGGCCACCGCCGTTGCGCACTGCAAGGTACGACTCTTACGGAAAGGTTCAATTGGGAAACGATGGAGGGAAGACTCGGGCCTCGTCGCCGCTAAATCCGAATATCGAGCTGACGAGAATTCTCTGCTTTAGGCCGGCTCCGGCCTCATCAAGGTCAACGGCCAACCGTTGAACCTGGTCCAGCCCGAGATCCTGCGATTCAAGGTTCGTATGAACGCCAATTCTCCATGTCGAAACACCACGTTCAGCACGACACGAAACGAAACCCATATCGGCCCGCAGAAATTTCCACCGAATCGCGTTCATTGTGTTCCTGGTCTGTTTCGGTATTCGGTATAACTAACGAGAGCCCCCTAGGTCTACGAGCCTCTCCTCATCGTCGGCCTCGACAAGTTCTCCCAGGTCGACATCCGAGTCCGCGTTTCCGGTGGTGGTCACACTTCCCAGGTCTATGCCGTCAGACAAGCGATCGCCAAGGCCCTGATCGCCTACTACCAGAAATACGTCGATGAGCGTAAGTTTTGAACGAAGGTGGAGTAATCCTCAACGGAAGAGGAGACTAATGGAGTGTCCCGATTACAGACAGCAAGAACATGCTCAAGCAAGCCCTGGTCCAGTTCGACCGTACCCTGCTGGTCGCCGATAACCGACGAAGCGAGCCCAAGAAGTTCGGTGGTCGGGGTGCCCGTGCCAGATTCCAGAAGTCTTACCGATAAACGGTTGTGGTTCTGGGTCTGTGGAGAAGGAGCGCGGCACCGATCCGTGGAGATTACGATATATGGCACGGATCGTCCTATCGGATTTGGCTGGCCCGCGTATGATGGATGGCAATGGTGGTCGGACCTCTGGAGTCAAAAAGGATCCTTCGCGAGGGCTGTCTGGGTGCCTTCTATTTCAATGCATTTGCATATCAGGACGTTCTGTCTGGCTGTAGAGGGATAGGCGAATGAAACCACAAATTTCTGAAGAAACCTTCAGTTGGTACATGTTCTATATTTGCGGGTGTTGATGATGCGGCAGACTTGGCGGTTCGCACCACTGTTGTTGGCCAATTTGGACGGTCCCTGTCGGTTTTCACGCTTCAGATCCGATTACTATCCATCATGAAGTGTCATGCCGCTACCAGCGCCCGACACAATGCCCGGCCCTATGACCCTTGCAGATGCGTCTAAGCCGAGCCATGATTTCTAATGCCGCTTACTAGTGTAGATTGGTACTATCGCTGTGGATAGGAGGCCTCCGGAAATTGATCCATGTCCATTAGATTGACAACTACATTAAGAGCTCGTCGAACAACCAGCGGCTAGCTACACAAGCGCCAAAGGCACAGAGTCGTCTTGGACGCATGAGCCACTATATGTATAGGGAAAATCTCAATGTGGTTATAGTCGCAGAGTATATAGGGCCTAGCTAATTCAGGGACGTCCTTAGTGAAGGTCAGGAACTGTATGATATATCCCTTGCACCGCGAAGGTGGGACGGGGCGGTGATGCCATTCCCGAGAACCCCGATTTATAAGGCAGCAAGCTCGTATTGTTCATAGGGATCTCGACTGCCTTACCGTTGCTTCTTTAAGGCCTGTTTCTTAGGGTCGATCTTGTATAAAGAAAGGGTCTGAGACCGCCGGGTTTCCTATTGCCATCCCCGGGTCGGACCGATTAACTACTAAGTAGATCAAGACATTCTCCTTCCGCTCCTGTGCTCACCGGCTCGTCTCCTCGGCCTGGAGTCAAGCTCCTCCATGCGCTGATGCAGGCTGAATCTCACCCGGCTACAAGCAACTGTTGTGGTACTTATGGTTAGTGCCCAGTATCATAGATACGATCCCTATCTATCTCCATACGTGGGCATGTTCGAGTAGAGTTCCCTTGATAATCATATCGAGATATCCAGTTCGTTTCATGCCGCTCTTCGAAATGCACTCCAGTACCTGCCGGACTACATACATAAGTGATAGACCTTCTTTGGTAATCCCTTGACGGGGACCCGGCCGGCCCCGTCCTTTCCCTTCGGGGTGCTCCATGGTCTCCGTCTCTGAAAGGGGTCACATACGATGAACCTTAGGCACAGCCCCGGATATGATATGTACGGTACGACCAGATGCTCTCTACGTCACTCTGATGTGAAAACTGCTTGTGACGGATGATTCGCAAGGGTCTGATGTAGGTAGCACGGCTGGGATCCCTGCGGTACGGACTTTACTGTCACTCTAGACTTCCCACTAGGACGGTCAATCGACACATGCATATAGCACAAATCTAGACACGGAAGTAGATGCTATATACGCGCAACTGCATCCTCCTGCCGTAGAGGACCGAGTCACGTATAATATAATGAGTGCACATCTTCTGGTATGAGCGACGCATTCATCCCCTGTGGACTCCCGTTAATTGTAAAACATCGCAGCAATCGGGTGAGAATCCGTCCATACAGGGTTCCGAAGGGGTCATTTCCCGAGTCTTTGATACAAAGTCCGTAAATACTCGACTAAGAAGAGCCCCATTTTAGGGCGCAGGTGCAACATGGTTACTCGTAGCATTACCCATGGAGACCGCGGCTCAAACCCGGCCTCTCACATAACCGGATACCACAAACCGGTTACTCCGAGGACCTGGCACATATCATCTTCGGCACTGCATGACGGCCCGCCTCCCTACAGGACTGACACCCCTTATTTTACTTCCAGGAACGCAAACGCCCGAACCGGCAAGGAAGCCCCGACAGCCAGACGTCACACAAGTACACGCACACGATACAACGCAAATCACGCGTCCCACGACACGAGGTCGGTCGGCCGCCCGTCGTCGTCCAGCCGCATGACGATGGGCGCGAACTCGCCCCTCTCGTCCTCGTCGGCGAACTCCGATAGCTCCGCCTGCACGACCTCGCCGTCCTCGAGCATGACGCCGCCGGACCGGACGTACGAGGCGCCGAGGTCCCATCCGCGGCGGCTGCGGTGCCGGAGCCAGGCCTCGAGGGCCGCGACGGCCTCGGCGACAGCATCGTGGTCCGGGGTCCGCGCGTGCGCGTCGCCGAGCGCTCGGAGCGTCTCATCGAGGTGCGCCTTGTAGGTCACCAGGCTCTTGCGGAGCGCTTCGGCGCCGCCGGGCGTCGCCTCGAGGAGATCGTCGCCGCCGCTGCCGCCGCCGTTCTCGAGGAACCGCTCGCCGTACGCGAGCTGCGCGTGGAGGGTGCGGACGAGGTCGCGCGCGAGCCGGGGCCGCCGGGTCGCGAGGTCGTGCGCACGGAACGCGAGCCGCGACGCCGTGAAGTGCCACTGCTCGAGGCATGAGAAGTTGCCAAGGTGCGCGCCAGTCAGGAAGGCGAACTGCAGCTCGCCGACGAGAACGAGGTCGGGGTCGAGGTCGGGGTCGGCGGGCCGGCGTCCGTCGTCAAGAGTCTCGGAGATATCGGAGGTCTTCTCCTTGGTCCCCTCCTCCTCCAGCACGCCCAGGATCCACGTCGTCGGGTCCAGCGCCTGGCGCGTGCGCTCCGCACCCTTGGCCGCCGGGTCAAAGAGCGGGCCGTCCATGCGGAATCTGAAGCGGAGTTGGGAGGAGCCGCCGCCACCACTGTTGCCGTACAGCGCGGCTTCTTCGGCCGTGCGGCTCTCGCCCAGCACGCGGTCAGACGACGTCACGGGCCAGTTCGTCTGGTTCCTTCCGGTGATGGAGCTGAGCAGCTCGGGACGGATGGCGAAGGTGAGCTGCGACCAGATGCTAGCGTCGTCTAGGAAATCCGGCAGTGCCTGATCCGCCTCCTGCTGAATGCTCAATCGCGGAGCGGCGGAGCCCGGGACCGGGGATTGGTAAGGGTAGAGGCCGGGGAAGATATGCTCTAGGCGTTCTTCAGCGCCATCAGGCGGGTCGTCTAGGACTTCGTTAAACGCATCCCATCGTTTGGCATACACCCGACCAGGCTCGTAATCCGCCTTCTTGGGGGTGAAGATCCAGAAGCCGCTCCGTGACGACGTCGAGTCGGTAGGCGCGACCCAGATGAGATGTGCGCCGCTAGGAATGTCTCTAAAACCCTGAAATGGCTTGCTCGTGGAGAGTGTCATGCGGTCGCAGCCAATAGTAAATTTCGCGGGCAGGCCGTCCAGGAGGACGACGTCGCCGCCCCTCCGTAGCTCCGCCTCGGGCCTCGGTGATGACTGCATAGCGACGTCAACAGTTACCAGGGACGTCTTGAAACCATTCTCTCGGTCGGGCTTGTTCGGTGGCAGCGGTGAACCAAGCGGAAGATTCCTGAGAGAATTGGTAAGAGATCGACAGATTTGATTGATTTCAGTCCGACTGGACGAATCGGTAGATGGCTGATGCTGTGGGAAGAAGAAAAGTTGGTAGATTGGAGGCATCCGGATAGATCCCCGTAGTAACCCCACTAAAGCCCGACATCTTTCGATCGTTGATGTGGGTCTATCCGGGCAAGGACTGTATTGGTTTGCGATGTCGGTACGCTTGACTCAGGATGATCGACCATGTTTCCCTTCTAGGAGTGAAGATAACTTCTTCGTAGCCGGTGTCGTAGATGCTTTGACCTAGATAAATCGACGGGGTGATCTGGGCTGCGGCCACGGGGAGACACGCTTAGTCGTGTTCTGCAGTCAGCATGCCAAATCCGAAGTAACAGTATTGGGTGTAAGTGAGTATCTCTCGATTATCTCCGGATTAACACTAATGGCAACAACAAGAGGCGGAGGATGGACTTCCACAGCATCAGATTGCGATGCGGCCGTTGTGACACTGAGCGCGGCCCAAAGAACCCTTGACTGGTGCACATATCCAAATCTGATCTGCCGAGGCCCTTCGACCACGTCATCTCGGGTCAATGAACGTCAGTACTGGGAAAGCGTCGTCCGCAACCCTTGCCCATGTCCATGGCCCTTCCAGTGCAGACATAGGTATAAAGGGAGATACCATGCCCGCGCCACATCATTATTCCAATCGAGGGTCTGACAAGCCGTCAATGTCGCTAGGACAGGCTGATTTGCACGCCGTGAGCAGAGTTGTTGACCAGCACCCATAATCATCTACACGGCCTTCCAATCAAACCCCGTGTCTGTTGCAAGTGTGCGTGATGCAATAGCAGGGCGTCGCACATGGTCGGACGGGCAGGAGAGGGATGAAGCATGGCTGGTGGGAGCTGCGTGGAAGCGCATGAAGACGGTCCTTATGGCGACTCTAAGTAGACACCCCCGTCGGACCTCGCGTGTAAGAGTACATCGTTACGGTTGGGCTTTTCGTCTTGGATATCGGAAAGGTAGCAGAAGAGACGCAAGCTGTGGACCGTTAATCTGTGATGGCTATCATGACGAATGATCGGCCGAAGTATGAAGCATCAGTAAGTAGACTCTCTGGTTCCTAGCACTCTTCAAATCAATTCCAGCAGATATGCGCCACATAGGATATGCCGGTAATGGCGACATTCGAGTCGAAGGGAGCAGGCCCGGGGTAATAGTCTTGTAACCACAATAGGGACCTTGCGAATTAACGGGATAAATCATCAGCAGCAATTGGTCTCTTCTCATAATGATACCAAGGCGCAATGTTTTCATTCGACAGCTAAGAGACAAGCTCTTTATAAAGAGATGCGGTTACAGAAGCGGGTTGCGGGTTGGGGTTCTGAGGCGGGGGAAAAAGCCCGAATCTCCAATATGAGAGAGTAGTGGGATGGATCATGAGGGTGGCATTTGGGGCCTTTTCTAATCGCAAGTTTTACACTCTCTATCCCGCTTGCATAGATCTAGTTAGTAAGGATCGCATGCGTGCCGTCTGCATGTGTTGTTAGGGCTCCGCCGAACTTATCTCCAAGCAAAAGTAGAGACGGGCAGTAGTAACCTTATGCGTCCGGATGAGCGAGTGTCTCAGGCAGATACATAAGTGTAACAACAAGTACAGATACACATGGCCGTAAGGCGACGGTCAAGTGATTTACAGTAACACCGGCGTTGGCTTGTAAATGCGTTGACCATGGCGCTAGGCTCCAAGCAGCAAGCCGACCTTGTCAAAGAGCGCCTGGTCCGGTTGTGGATAAAAAAGAAAAAGAAAAAATAGACATCTTGCTAATGTGGACGTAGTTCGACGGCTAATGGAAAATAGAGACCATGTCCAAGACGGGCGTGCTTCGAATAAAGCAGCTGGGCTGTCTCCCACGCCCAGAACCCCGCGGGCCGAGCGGCGGACGCACGCGCTAATGCACGTTACCCGACGCCAACGGTCCATGTGCAGACTATGGCACCCTTGCTGCATCGACCAGACGTCTGCCACACCCATCTTCCTAGCCCATCGTCATCACCGCCCTCCGTCGTGGCGGTCGGTGGTCACCCCTTCCCCCGGATTCGTACTAAGAGACGCCTCCGGAACAGGATCCTCGGAGTTTTTTGATTTTTTTGGACGCTTGTAACCTCACTAAAAGCAGCGTTCAGCCCAGAGCCCGCCCTTAGGTCAACCGTTCATGCGGGAGCTACTGCGAGGTGTCTGCCGCCCCCCGGTCTGCAGGCATGGTCGCCGAAGCGAGTCCAGCTAGCGAGCCTGTAGCCGTTGCATCTGGGTATGCAAGCACAAAAGGCTTGATTTGACCTCAACGGGGATGGTAAAAGGGACGGGCCGCGCGGATCACTGGCACAGCCCTGAAGAGAGATTAGGATCGGAAATATATTACTTCCGGCATGCCGCCAACTGAACGACATGTGCTTTGACTTGCAGACGCATATTCGCCGTCGAAATCTATCATACCCATCCTCGATTTTCAATTCAGCACGGTCGATGCCCCATAGGACGGGACGACCTTTTTGTGTGTCGTTGCCGGACAGTCCGCGCTGGGCCAGGTACATACTGTACGGCAGGTCGGCAGTATATACCCTGTACATGAATAGGGAGGCTAGATGTTTCACGGCATAGTACGTGCCTGAATTTGTGCAATAGGTGCCCTTTTTCTTTTAGTCCGAAAGCCTTTTGGTGGTTGATAATGCTAGGCCCGCATCGCATAAGGCAGTAACTTGAAATCGTCAAGCGTCTGTGTCACCAGGCCTAGTGCGCCAAGCGGTCGACGGCGTCGTTGCCGATGCTAAATAGGTAGTGTGGTTGCACCGCAGGACGACCGCCTGCCCTGGGGCCCTGGGATGCCCTGCAGGTGAGCTGTCCTGTTCTTGTCTGTCTTAGCTCCACGCGGACCCGGCCTTCGTTGCTACCTCGCTGTCTCGTGGCAACGGTAGCACACGGCCTAAACTGGTTTGGAGCACGCTTCGATACGGCGCCGGACACCGAGCTATTTTTACTCTAACCAGGTTCCCGGGATTTCAGCCATGCAGCGTCGCGCTGGCGCATGCGGAGAATACCTTTAGAAAGGGGACACGTCAAATCCCAGCTTCCGTTGATAAGCCAACGCTATAAATCGGAGATTACTAAATCACCCTACGAGGGAAACTTGGCCCAGCACTAGCCACATGTTCAACAAGTTAAGATTAACATCAACGACCTGCCATGATCAGTCTATAGCAGTTCTCTTCCGGGGAACAATAAACTACGATCGCTATGGTCATACAAGCCATGGGTCGTCTGGTACGATAACGGAGAAAACAGTGCATTTTATTTCCTTTTTTCATCTTCTATTCACTCGGGCGGAGAACGACGCGTGTAGCGCCTATGTACGGAAAACGAAGCGCCATTGATTTAAACGTCAGCAGCGTAGTATTGCCAGAATTGAATCGCCAACTTTCCGAGCTGCACAGCTAGCAGACAGGACCGTACCATACTGGAGCCAATAATGCAATCCTCACCAGCCCGTCCCCTAATGCAATATGCGAGGAAAACAGAACTTGGAACGGTCCACTCCGCCCTTCCAACATGTCGCCAGTCATCGAACCGTGGGTATTAGGCAATATAGATTTTGAGAACCGTCGCATCGTGAAGAGCCACATAATATACAATGTGTTTTAGGCTGGCGATAAGCCTCTTTTAGTGGCTAGCCTGTGCACCGCTGTCTATTTGCTTTGTGAGCGCTATGTGACCAGGTTATCTACATAGCGCTACTTACGTTGGTTGTACATCTGGCCTTGGGGAGGGTAAGGCGACGCCGGCGGTTGTTGGTAGTTGGCAGGGTACATGTGACTTGTAGGGCTATATTCGGGAGGCGCCGAATACTGGCTCTGCTGATAACCAATGGGGGGAAGCTGTACCTGCCGACCCGGCGGATAAGACGACGCCGCTGGCCCCTCGGTGGCCTGCGGGTCAGGTCCGCCGTTCTGTGCTTGAGCAGCAGCCGCAGCCGCAGCCTGGGCTTGCCTCTGGCGTTCCGCCTCCTCGGCGGCCTTGCGTTGCGCTTCCTCTTCCTTCTTGCGAGCCTTCCACTCCTTTCGGATCTCCTTGAATTCTACGCAAATAAGTCAGCAAATTGAAAACACTAACCTCTCGGGCCAGTTAGCCCTAACATCCTAGCCTAGAGCCATTTGGCGCTAGTCTAGCGACCGCCTGCGCTCGAACCAGAGGAAGAATCTCAAGGAGCTAGCATAGGCCAGGACGGCGCTACCATGCTCCCGAATATCGAGTCTGATTTTCAAACGAGAAATGCAAACGCGTAGAAAGTAATAAATCAGCATACCTTCCGGAGTCCTCTTCTGTCCATGGCTCTGCATAGTGACGTGGGCGTTGAGGTGATTCAGAGTCCCGTAGGCCTTCTCGCAGCCGTTCCATCCGCACTTATACATACGCTCAATTTCTTCGTATCGTCGCCGGGGCCTCTTATGCTGCTGCGCCCCAGGAATCGGGACGAACGAGTATACTTGCTGTCCACCATACTGTCAACAAAATCAGCCATTTCACGGAGATGTATAGAAAACAAGAACGCCCGCCGGATCAAGAACGCATTCCCATATTCCATCCAAGGCTACAACGACGAGACAAAAAGGACGAACGACCTACCTGGCCTCGAGCGGGGGGTGCTGATGCCTGAGTGTGAGGGAAGACGTGGTGGGGTGGCATTTGCTGGCCTGGATGTCCATAATTGGCCCAATCGGGCCGCGGCTGCGCATACAAGCTGCCGGTGCTCTGCGGGTAGCTGTGCGACATGTCTTGTGGAGGCGGCGCCGGGTAGGCAGAATACTGGCTATGACCGTAGGTGGGGCTAGGTGCCGCGATGGAAGGATCTATGGGCATATCGCTGTCAGACTTGACCTGCTGGGACTGATGGTTGCGCCCATCTGGCAAAGGTATTGACGGACTTGTTGGTGTTTGCGCCATACCTCCGCTGCTGCCACTGGGGTTGCTAGCTGCTGGATGGTATTGACGTAGACCCTGTTCTTGGAAAGAACCTGACGACCTCGCAGACTGCGCGTACGCTCCGTATTCCGAGGTCGGCGTAGCTGAGGCTGAGTAGGTGCTCGAGCGCGCTTCCTGAGGAGTCGGATATTGTGCAGCAGATGCGTGATCTGCAGAGGGAGCTTCAGATTGAGTGTCGCCGTAGGTACTTGGGTAGGGCGAAGGCAAACCTGACTGCGAGTATTCGGGGACACTCCGTTCCATGGGGTGGTTTACGGCGTTTGGAAGGGAGTTTGGAGTCGCTACTGAGGTTTGGCTCCCAGGAGGCGGCTCAGAAGCGCGTGGTAACGATGCACGGTTTCCAACGAACGCGTCTTGACTTTGTGGTTGCGTTGGGGCCAAGATCATACTATAGTTACCAGGGAAGCACGGGAGCGTGGACGATCAGGGCTTAGTCCTCAGCTCCGTCTGAGCGCTGGCAACGGGGTAGGGCGCTACTTGCAGTAAAAAAGATAAAGTTATTGGGTAAGGAGCAAGCGTGCGGCTACGCAGGTCCCAGGCAGGTTAAAAGTCGACCGCGCTCTGATCGGTGACGGAAGACTGATCCAGAGTAGATAGCGTGATCTCCCGGTCCTGCAAGAACCCACAGGCTTAGTCGGATGAAATGGTCTCGAGCTAGATCCACTCCTGCTCCAAACCCGAGTCGTGCTGAGGAGGCAGTGGAGGCGATACCACGTCTGGCTACGGTCCTGGTCCTAGACGGCCTGAAGGAGGGATGGCAAGGGTCCTCAAGCTCGCGTCTGATCGTGGAGATCCAAGCGCGCGCGGTTGTTGTGGAACGGCGTCGATTCACTAACGTGTATAGTCGCGATCCAGGATGCGCACAGGCAGCAGTAGCAGCCTGTGAATAGTTCAAAGGTGCAGAAAGTCGGCAGATATATGTGATGCAATTTCTGGAGCAGATTTTAGACAGAATCTCCTCTCTGTCCTGAGCGCTGGCAGTGCCGCAATACCTAGGGTCTGAATAACCTAGAGCTTGAACCCGTCTCAAAGCGTAGGTAAATGCAGAGCCGAGGTGGAGTTGTTTAGGGGGGTGTGGCTGGCTCGACTAAAATATAGTGCGAGCAAGATTCGGAAAGGTTGGTGCAAAGAGGCGATGCCGGAAGCTGCTTAGACTGCGATGTCAAAACGCCTTATTACTGGTAAATGATGGTAGGATACCAGGGACAGGCGCGATGAATTCAAGAGGTCGACAAAGTTTGAGACGGCGCGATATTTGAATCTCGGCGCACGAACCTTTCCCTCCTTCGCCTTTGGAGAGGGAACCACTAAAAGATCCCTGAGGCAGCTAGACTGACTCTTGAAGGAAGATAGGCACTCGAGTGGGTGGGCAAGGAGCGCAACAACGCTAAGATTAGGGTGACGTGCAGGAGAGCAGCGCAGTCGCCTTTAGCATACAATGGGGGTCCGGTGACGACAAGACTCGCGTTGTTTTGTCTTTTGGAAAAGGCCTAGGTGTCAATGAGGTTTAGCCTCCGAGGAATTCTGGGTGGCCCCGAGGAAAAATATTAACTTAGTGCGATTAGTGCCAAAAAAGGTGGGCGCAAGTAGATTTTTATAATGCGGTCTCGAGGTACGTCTTCTACAGTTACATTGCACGAGTTCATCAGTGAATGAAGGACTGTGATGCAGATGTATGGCGCTAGAAGTGCCGGACCAGATTGAGGATGGTTGGGATTGGCTAAACAAACGGTGAATGCTTCAGAAGAAGCATCAAAACGGAGAAAGTTAAGAAGACGGAAAGTGGATAGAGTGAGAGGGTTTTGGAGAAGAGATTGAAAGGTTGTCGAGATTACCTACAATGTTAGGGATTTGAGATAGTAGACATGTGCAAGGCAGGTAAGTACGGGGAGTGTATTTGGTACCGTTCTGCAGAAGATACATCTTATGTACTAATGAGGTAAGACCGTGCGCCGAGCCCTAGATGCCGGGTCTGTATTTGATGTACCAACTTGAAGGTACCATCAATCAGTGGCCACGGCAGGGTTCACAGAGGGAAATATGTACCCACGTAGTAGTGTACTTCTACCTACAGTAGGTACCTAACCTTATACGAGTACTAACCCAAAAAATTTCCATGTCTATTGCCCCCCTAAGATGACCGTCCAGAAAAAAAAAAATTAACTTAGAGGGCTGCATTTGGCTTAGGTAATAAGTCGGGAAGGTAAAAGGAGGAGGGACGTCTCAGTTCCTGCCAGCACCTTTTCGTAATTGTTAAGTAGGTTATGAACTTGCCGGTTGTCACCTCAATCCAAAGCAACAGGAGGAATACTACGATAGAAAATTCGAGCAAGTCAGGTGCAACAAAGTTCTCCGTGAAGACCCTGACTGGGTACCACCGCCGCACCACGCATCGTCCATGTTCCGTATACGCCCCCCTCCCAACTGGGCACCGTGCCCGCTTTATGTATCCAATCAGCCACCCTGCCACGTGCATATCCCAGCCAGTACGTATTGACGAGCCGATTGAGATTAGTAATTATTCATATCTTCTACTCTAAAAGCGCCTAGGGGTCGCCGAGGTCCGTGGACCGAGAATATCGTGTGGGCCCGCAAGACACGTTTAAGGAGCCCAGATTCTTCGAGCGTGAGGGGCAATTGGGAAAACAAAAATCTGTTTCGATGACAGATGGATGCATTCAAAAAAGCGGTACAAGGATATGGTGTCTTCTCAGAGGGGCGTATTTGGTAAGAGGCGCACAGTGTGCCCACCTTATTATCTACCTATCCAGTGCAAGGTAGGTAGTTACATATATGTATGTATTGTTGAAGGTGGAGGTGGGGGCTGAAAAAGTTGCTGTGGAGCAAGAGTTCGGTCATGTCATGTCATCAGTCATCAGTTCAAGTACAGGGAAATGGAAATGTGACCCATCGATGACCACTCCGACGAATGATCAACTTGGTCCGTACGTTCCCTCGGTTAGAGCTGGCTCTGGTGAGAGCAGATGTTTCCCCAGAGACCATGCCAAGCAAAATCGGCCAAGCTTCTGTCCTGGGCAAATGCCTTCCTATATGTACACTGCATTTGTTGCTCCCGATGAGCTTAGATGTGTTTAAACGCTTGGATCTTTCAGCCAGTTATGGCGAGTCTACAATCGTTGTAGACGTACGTACGCGTCATACTGGTAGCGTAGCGTACATGGCTTAAATACCTTAGGTAAATGATATAACCTCAAATCACGTACCTATCGTTAACTGAGCACGTTTATTAGTTGTCTTGGGTGTTGTATGGGTCGGGGTATGTAATATGGCAATATCTGGACTAAGGTGCAATTTCTTCTACTAGCCAGATCCCTACTAGCGACTCCGTTCCCAGAAAATAATCCGGTCTTGCTCATGCATGGAAAGCCTGGCCGATCCATTGCGGTCTTGAGTAGGAAGGCAGCTTTCAGCACGCAGGGTTGCTGACCCACCCTCCAGACCCTTCGGTTTGGGTGACCTGGGTAGCCTGGGTGTCTGGCTGGGGCTGGTTCTGCATGCGCATTTCTTGCTTCGGTGGGGTTCTCTGTCGTCTCACACTGTATACGTCAGTCAGTGGGCTTCAGAAGTTCAAGTCTTGTCCGTGTAAAGAGAGGCGATTGTGACTTCCGCGCAGTCACTGTTCCGCTCTTTTTCCCCCTGAAAACCATGATCCGTTTGCGCATTTGATATCTCACCCAACGTTCAAACGTGATATGTCATGTTTCATTGAAGTTCGGTCAACACGATACTAGTTAGTGTGCTAGTTAGTGCGCATCTGGCAGCGCCAGCTTCTCCAGATTCTCGGATCTATAGCGTAGTAGCCAAGCCGAGTCCGCTGGCACGATTCGAAAGATGGTGTAGAAACCGAGGCGGTCTATCGAGGATTAGGACTAGCCTTAGATCTCAAGGAACAGCTTCTCTCCCACTAGAGCCAGATCTATTGCCGAGCTGGCGCCGGTGCCGGATAACCTGCTGAGGTCGTGCCATGCCCCTGAAATCATCGCCGCCGCAGCAGAATCCGTGACACGTACTGTGGGCACCACCACCGCGATTTTCACCTATCATAACCACCGCTCGGCAGCTCGGTTTCTAGGGTGGATTCGAAAGCGGGCGCTTTCGCCGAGAGCCAGGGCGGAGGGCGGCTCGCGGTTTGTAAGAAGGATTATCACCACGTACTTATCGCAGCACGCACTGCCGCCTCCTCTCAAGACCTGCAGCTACATAAACGCCGTGTGGTCGAGGTAATTGAGGTGGGTGGAGTTGCTGAGGGCAAAACCCCTCCGGCTTGTGGTCGTTCCGCGACATTGCGGAAAGGGGATTCCTGAAGTTCGACGTGAAGATCCCTGGGCAAGAGTGGGAACTCGGCGATGGACGACGTATCAAGGAATTGTTGCCGATGGGTTGGGCTGTCGGGTTACGAGAGAAGCCCACTCCTCAATGGCGATGCACGCATTGTCATGTCCCTCGTGTCCCTCAATCGTGTCAGAACAGCGCCAGTACTCATTTGTAGACTCCTTCGCCATCCCAGACTACGACTATGATGTGGAAGAAAACGTGGCGTTGTGATACCGCAACAAAAGCTCGTGATTGATATGTATGAATAGTTAGGTTACTGTATATGCTTACATAAATCCAGCCGCTTCCTACCTACCGTAAGCAAGTCGTTCACGCCATAAGTTTAACGCAAGGCTGTTAGGATGGATCAATGACAGTTTTAGGCAAGGTCATGGGTTTGCAGTATGGCTGCAGGATAAGCCCCAGAGAGAAGGGTCAGGACTAGTAGCGTGGCATTGGCCATAAATCAAGTCCAGGGATATAGCCCTGTTAACAGGGATTATATGGGGTTGCTACAGAAGGTACTTTTAAGGCATAAGGAGATGATCAGGTACGGGTAGCGTACGACGAAGCCTCTTACAAAATACCATTTACGAAACAGAAAGACAATAGGTAAGCATAAACATATGAAAAGCTGTTATTGCGGGTTATATAGACTAGCATTTAATATTCCGAATAAATAAAGTTTTGTTTTGCCTTATCAAATCACATATCAGCCACCACGTCCATTGCTTGGGGCATGTTTGGCTGATATAGACCCGCACCCCAAATGGGTCGGCCTCCCCTCGGCACGGCTGATGTAAAACACTTCACCTTCATAAAGAGTTACACGGAACACAGACGCATAACCTGGATATAATCGACACCTCAACTCTCAAAGCTCTGGTGTGACCTTGGAAAGATGCGGGTTTTTGCTACTACTTGGTTTTTATTCCGAGTCCTAACGGAAGTCTCTCTGCCGGGGAGGCATGAAAAAACTCGCTGGAACCTTATGTCCCGTCGGAAGGCTCCCGACCTTTAAACTCGTTAGGGAGGTACAGCGATAAATGATGGGGCCAAGTGGATCTGATATCGGGCAAGCTGGTGTATGCACGGTACACCGAGGTAAACGCGGATAACCTACCTACTTTCTAGAAAAGCTCCGATCTTGGATGCGCAGTATAAACCAGGTCCGTCACTAATGCCACCAAATTTACGCATTTTAGTCAATTGGTAGCATCTTTTATCCTACCTTGTAGTCCGGGTGCCGTAGTACAATGCGGAAGATGCAATGCAGTTATCCCGGCGTAATAGATAGCATGCCTGTTCATACCAGAGATCAAAGCTGTCGCTGGAAAGGGGAAATTGTTTCAAACACGTCGGACATGGCAGACCTGCCGTTCGGCCACTTCGGGATATCGGATTTTGAAGAGCAAAGCCCCAAACACTGTATGCAGCCTTTGTAGGACATCACACCCGAACAGGAACTCTCGGTTTGCCGCAGTCGGAATGGCGTGTCCATGCCTCCTTTCACAGGCTGCAAATGCGCGCCACTCACACACACACTTTACGCACGCACATACACGCACGCACGCACGCACATTTACACGCACGCACGCACGTACGCACGCACGCACGCACGCATACATAGTATACACACTTCTCCTTTTTTTTTTTGGTTACTACCTGAATCAACCGGCCAGCCCGGTTTGCTTGACCCCGGTACGGTTCCCCAGATTGATTATCCGCTAAAATGATCTGTCAAGACTTTGTATTTTTAGGGCTAACTGTCGACAGGTGCACTTGGATGACCCGGATCTTTGGGTGAACTAAACAAGCGTGAATGCGTACTTACGTAGATTACATTAATCCCTTAGGGCCATAACATCTCTCCATCTGGGCCAAGCTAGTAACGTGATCTGGGAGAGCGAGACGGCGCCAAAACGGAGTATAATTCAACGACATGCCAGGCGCCCGCAGCGAAGATTCCAATGTTGGGTGTCCCTCCCTCGCCACACCTACACATCAATAAATCTTGTCTATACGCAGCGCGCCGCGCCACAACAAAACCTATCACGCGCTGTCAAAAAATATTTAACATAGTAAAACGAAAACCGATTCACCGATCCAATCCCCTGGGTTGAGATCGCCACTTTCTTGCACACCGCTCTCGTTCTCGAACGCCAGCTGTGTGCGCAAGGATACAATAGACGCAGCCGCATAGTAAGAATGTAGTGGGAACCTTGTCATCTCATGCTCACCCATGCCAATACCAGGGAAAGGATGGATGTCTTATTCCGGAGAACCACAGTTATTGGTCGTCAATGGAACCACCGTACATCGGCGACTTCCTATCAGGCCACCACAGGAGAACGGTGAATGTCGGTAGATAGTCCCGGCCTGGTACTGATGGGTATTGTTGTTGAACTGTCGCAAGCCCACGTCATCAAGAATCACCCAAATTATTGTTCATGTGGGTTCTACCTCGTACAGCGCCCCGAAATTGCACCATTGGTCATTTTTCAAGGGCCGCAAGTCCTTGGCTTGGATTCATGGTTCTCATTTGTTAGAGCGGCGATGGTCGACAATTTAAAAGTTTGGGGTACGAAGGTAAAGAACCACATTCTCCCCTCCCCTTTACACGCACAAAGGCACGAGACTCTTATGAATTTCGTTATAATACACCTTCCAGCTGCCCGAGTAGATTTGAGTCTATCGGCCATACTGTATGGCCGACCGCGGCGGAAAATCTTGACAATGGCGGTGAAGTTCGGTATAAGGGCTTGCCATGACTCAGGGACCTCTACGGTTGCCGAGAAACTGCCGGCAAGCTCTACCCGGCTTATCAGCAACGCCGGAAATACAACCTAGATAGACCTCTTCGTTTTAAATATGATTATGTATGTTGCTGAATTTTTATCCTGCTGCATTATAGCATCTACCTACGTCTGGCGTATTTGACTCCATTATCTTTAAATGTAAAGATAGCCATATTTCTACCTACATTAGTGACTGATTAAGTTCGTTCTTATAATAAGGTTCTCTGCAAATAGTATCAGCCGATTGGCTCTAAGCTTAGCCGAACTAAAACGGCTAGCCGGCGTGGACGCCTCCAACTTCTCTCATGCATGGTTGTACATTTCATACATGCATATGAGTCAAGACAAGATCGAGGTTGCATCGTACCTCAGTTGGTGTATCTCGGCAAAGCCCAATGCTCGGCAGCCCAGCTCGCCAGATCCTACTAGTTCCGCCCCGTCGCTCTGGTAGCGAGTTGCTAACTAGAACTTCAAATTCGACGACATTCATCAATCTTGGACCAATCTACGCGGCTACGCTCCTCGCTCTTATCGACATGGAGATATATCCTCTCGGAGCTGACGCATGGGAATAGAATTCTGAGGGACACGAATTCTACTGGGCACGTCTTTGTTGCTAAGTAGCCATGTTTGATCCATTTTATGTGGCCTCCCCTATGCTACGAGGTCCTGAGTTCGTCAGTAAATATAGCATTTTGCTCTGATATCTCTCTTCTATGTTTCTTCTATCTATTCTCGTTCCTTTTCCTCTTCGTAGTATTTTGCCGGACTGTTCGTATGGGAACCATGTTTATCTTTGTCGGGAGAGAAGGGGTTTCTGACTGTAGTATGAAGCGTAACTGAAAATCGACTCTTCTACTCCCCTCGACTGTACCAAGCAGGACCTAGATACGAGCAGCAACAAGGTTATATAAGAAACTCCATGTCCAGTGAATAAGTAAGATGGACAACAATTGATGCTGAGTCTGTCACCGACGACGTCGGTTTCAACAGGCGAATGGGTCGTTAAATCACTACTCTGGGAAAAAGCGTGGATTCGAGTCACCAGATAATACGGCTCTTTGCTAGCCTAACTCTACCCCTTACGAGGCCTGTCATACACAACTATCTCGCGGGGACATGCTATGTAACTGTGGGTTTGACCTTGCCTCCAGGCAGCGGACGGGAGTTTAAAGTTTCTTCCTATTTCACATGGTAGACAGTAGAAACTAGGTTCACTACCGAGAGCCTAGGTGGATAGAATAGACCGGTTCAACATCCCGCTTTGAGGCCGATTAGGGTGCGTCAGGCTGTAGAGTCAAATATCATCACAGACGAGACAACTAGAATATATGATCCATGTATACACAACACACCCTCGTGGTTAATGTGAAAGATACCTAGTGTCTCGTGCCAAACCTTACACAGACAGATCACCCAAATGACTAGTGTAATCCCGTGTCGACAGATCACGATTTTCACGTACATATGAAGCACACAAATGAGGCGCTCAAGGAAATAAATAGCATCTTCATTAGGCGGGCCGCCGGAGATTGCAAATAATTAACCCCAGTGAATCTGGAGATTGCTGGAGGCATTCTGTCCAGCAATTAAATTCCGGGGGAGAGCTTCCGGGGAATTTGACTTCGAGAAAGCTCATGAAACTAGCGCTATTTTGACTTAGCTTTGACGCCAGTAACTCTGGTGCTCTGGCGAATCACAGGGCTCTCGCCTCAGTCACATTTCCCTGGCATGTCAAATAATGCCTACTGTACAGGTTAGACCAGGGCATTACTGTGATAGCAGCATCGAGAAACGCCTGTGGCTCAGCTTGGGAAAAAATATAGCCTTGGGATTGGTGCGTAGAAGTGAGGCTATCCAAGATCACCATCGTACTGTCTAAACGCGAACCTATCGCGGACAGGCAAAACTAGGCACCGTCGAGGCATGACTGACGCCGTTGTGAAGTTCATCCATTTCGAGATCATAAAATAGTATCACTTGAGTAGGCCAGCTATAACAGAATGAAGAGCCACAAGGCGTCGGTATAGCACTTTTCTTAGGCTAGGTAAAGCCGTCTGGTGATCATCACAGAATGGGCCAATAGGAAGAAGGGCTTCCATTCCCACTTACTTTTTGGGGCAACCGGCCAGGAGCTGTCACTGAGAACTGTTTCTACTGATGCCTTGTGGCCATTCGTAGGATACATGGTCGGTGAGTAGTAGGTTTGCTCACGTGATCCGAATTTATGATCTCGAAATTGAGGAGAATAGTCGCCTAGGATGGGATTGTATTGGTCGAACTCGGCTCACTTCCTTCAGTGGCCCTTATTGAAATCCCAAGCCCAAACATATCACAAGACCCTCTTCTCCCCCTTATTGTGTTAGAAAACGTTCCAATCTAAGTACCATACAACGCTTGAAATCTAGCTAAGGAAGCGTTCATGATGAGGGCTTGGACCGCTGGAAGCCGAAACTTGTACCTTGCTCTAGGCGGGCACACTAGAAGTTGAAACCCGCGATCTCTCCACACGCCACGACAATGTCTAGATAGCTCGGTCCTAGTGTTATGTAAGCTTTCCCCTAGCCTTTAGTCGACCTATAGTTGTTCAACTCCCTGGCACTCCCCCTAGGTTCGATGCCTTGATCTCCAATCAGGTCTGCCAAGTAACGCATTGGCAATTGCTCTCTGGGTGGACATTACTTAGAGCCTCCTAATCAATGACAGCCCGCGTGGAAGCAAGGAGGCCCAGCGTTGACAGCGCCGAATTCCCGCCTGATACAGTGTGAGTAGGGAAAACGCTGAAGACGCCACCAATCACATACGCTCGAAGTCATTGACGTCAAGGAACAAGGCCTCACACGTCCGCACAGACGTGAGACTGTACGCGCTGTGCACGATTATTGGCACCACCATCTGCAGGGTCGCCTTATCCAGGAGTTGTCCTCGCCCCGTGGATTACAAAAAGTACGTACAGTTGTAATCGCTATTCGGGAGCTATACTAGGGGCCATGATGTGCGTCGGGTGGATAGCCATGCTGCGGAGATTGGGATATCTGGCCCATCTCCTCCGGTTTTCCAAACCCCGTTATAGCAGTTATCTCCTCACAGCAAGGGTCCATGCATGCATGTGCGTTCCCCCATTTGGGTCTCGGCAAGCACCGACGGCTCTGGCTTTTCTCCTCCGTCAACCAGTGGCGTTTGCTTTTAGATAAGCAATGTAACGCCGCTGTTGTAAGACATTACATATGCTGAGAAACGCCCTGTCAAATGCTTGGACTCCTGACACCTAGTACTATTTCGTAGATAGCCTTACCGAGAGCAGAAGCAGGATTCGGATACGCCGATACCCAATGAGGCGATCACCCTCAGCGATTGATCGTCTTCGGTTTCAGCTCTGTGTACCAACATGCCGAGACGTGACGCCTCCAGCCCAGCCCCCTTTGACAATTGCTTGCACCACTCGTGCTCGACGAATGCGTCCTAACTCGGCATGCCGAGTGGCTAGGCTAGGATGCCCAGACGACCGTTCCAGACCCCTCCGGAACATGCTTTTGTCGGATGATGCTGTTCTTGATACCTTCTTCCAGCGGTCACTCCGGGTCCCGTGGGACATGTCAATAGCACCGATATCATGCAACGATCCCGATCCCGTATCTTCGGGCTCCAAATCTTGTAAGGATACCCATGCGAGACCTCCGCAGCTGCGGTGAGAGTTGGCTAACGTGTTCATCACTCGTGTGGCGGGTTGGAGAGGGCACGGATGATCCTAATGACAGGCAAAAGGCAGAATTGCCTTGACAAGGAAGATGCTTGGTGGCTTACGGGCCAGTGACGGACTGGACCCCAATATTGATTGTGCCAAATCTTGCATCTTGCATTGGAGAAATGCGACCACTTATGTATGCATGATAAATTACTTGAACAGCCTGGCAGTTAAATGTGGGGTGCAGAGGCGTTCTCGGCGTTCTCTGTTCCAATTGCAGCCGTGCCAGACTCGCTGTGATAGGTAAAGGAGACGATATTCTCGCCATCTGCATCTGCCAAGCTCTGTTGGAGTTGCTTTGACCTATCTTTCACACACCCGCGTACTATTACTGGCTTGTCCGATTCAACATCTCCTAACACTCCTGACGTTTTTTAAGTACCCTATATGTAAAAATTATATCGTCAGGTTACATTATCGTTATGTCAAAGAGTGCTTACGGTTATATCTTTTCGGCCGCTCCGCGTTGATGGCACTGTGAGGCTTTCCGTGATAATAACGGATGCTTTGGGGTTCAGACTTTCAGAAGCAAGAAAACCTTTTGAGTCCCCACTTATTAGAGCCTCGTCAGCCACCGTCTCCCCATACTGCAAAGCTTCTTGTGCCTACCAACTTCTTCGTCACATGAGAAAAGCCTCATATTCAGAGTCAACACTTGCCCATCAAATCCGACACCAGGAACGCGTACCGGTGAAGCATACTGACTCCCTGAGGCCTTGGATATAGACTATGGATGCTATTATATACCCCACGAGCTTCTTCTACGTTCGACTGCTATACTAGTCCTTAACCATGACTTGTGGGAATCGTTGGGGTATCCGGCAGCCTTCTTGGACCCTTGGGCCTGACAGCCCAATAAATCTGGCATATGCGGTACTGTGTCTCAACACAATGGCAGGTGATCCCATAACACCCGGTTGGCTATGCTGTGCAGTATGTTGCGTGCTCCTTAACTCATATTTGATATGGATAAGTCAGACCCGTCTGTATATTGCGGCAGGCAAGGTGCCAAGGGACGCAGTTGTGAACTTAGTCCTCTGAACTTAGTTCTCTGATACCTGCTCATAAAAGGAGAGAGATACAATGTGTTTATGCTAAAATTACGATAGCAAAGTAATTAGGCCGAAAATCTTAAAATAAAGATCATAATTACGTTCATACAAATTGTTAAAAACTAACCATGATATTGTTGTCTTTTCGATACGGTGATTCGTCGACAAAATAGCCGACTAGAAACCTAACGTTGTCCCCGTGATCTCTTCATCACATCGCCGCCTAGGTGGGAGAGTGTTGAAGAGAGGCTTTTGCGCAAACTCTCATTTCCGCCAGTATTCGTTCCATTTCAACCCGTCACCGACAACCCAGCCAAATCTCCGCGGTAATTAGAGAATCAGTTACACGCAACAGGTTATGAGGTCGCAGGTCACACATCCTGCTACTCATCGGACAGGTCGGAAGCTTCGTTGAAGACAAAGTCTTGCACCTGCCTCCTCCCTTTGGACTTTTCACCCAGGGCTCTACGCACCTGATCTTGGTCGACAGCTGCATCTTCACTTGCGCCTGCTTTTTCGTCCTTGTGGTTTATCCCCTATTGGATTTCATCGACCCCGTTTCTGGGGGCCCCTGGACTTGAGGCGCTTTGCAAAGAGGTCCGCGGTCATATTTGCGGGCTTTTGGTTATTCGCAGTCGTTGTAAACTCAAAACCATATTCTACGGCGACAAGCCCAGATAATTAATGCAAAAGCAAGCGTCACTTCCTCTATAGCCTAACTGAGGGCAAAACTTAGACGTGATGGTCTGGCCACCGCACACCTTGCATATAGCGGGTCTCTGTGTGTGGCATACGGAGGTTGCCTCGGCGAAAGGCTACTGGGACCGGTTTGTTAGAGCTGTTAAGTCATGCTGGTGCTGTCTGTGTATACGCCAGCCCGTAAACGTGACCGTTCGATTAAATATGTTTATCACGCACTCTCAAGGTATATTAAACCAGTCAGGGCTTTGCGAGAACGGTCTTGCGGTTAGGTCTCTACCGTCGTATCAGAAGGAAACTTTCTGGGTAACTCTGTCTCAATATTCCGTGACTCGAACCATAAACGTACCCCTAGCAAGCTGGAGGACGCGTAACAGCTTTCGAACCATGCTCCTCTGTACACGCTGGCCGCTGGGGCGTCCCTCACACAATCGAGTCGCCCGCCACGCTTGGCCCGACAGAATCTTTCCATCTAGCAGGTGAAGACAGAAGGGCCGGCAGGTTGATACCTGGAACATCAGGGGTCAGTAAGTCTCTCGCTGCACACAAGCTATCCGACCATGGGATGGGAAGTTCGTGGCTGAATTTCCAGGCCGTAAAAGAAGGGGGAGAGGGTGATGGGGGAACGTACTGCTTGCCGCCGTTGTTGTAGATGTTGATCAACAAACCCGGGTCGTTGGGGCTGTAGGCGCCGGGGAAGGAGACGAGGTTGGAGGGCTTCTTGCTACCGGAGCCGCCCGAGACGGAGACCTGAGCGCACGAGATGTAGAACTGCGCACCGTTCTGAAGATTTCACATTGCGAGATCAGTTTACTGGATCTGCCTTCTGCTTACTGTGCCCATGGAGGGCTCCAGGGGACATGAAGTGCCACGGTCCGATGAGATGGTAGGTACTATCTCTTCGGGGCCACGTAGCTCTTCAGGTGATTCTGAAAGAGGGAAAATCAGGGGACTGTAGGAACATACCACTGAGCTGGCGCTGTGGAGAGCCACGTGCTCGATGCGGAACAGGTACTCGCCATTTTCAATGCACTGAGGAATGGTGAAGGTGAGCTGGCTTTTGCCTAAAGCAACGGGGCACATTGTCAGTCAAGCTTGTATCATAGGGCGAGATGCCCGTTATATTCCGGAGCCAGTTGTCATGAAGTAAACATGCACAACACAGATATAAAACATCCCACCTCCCTCGCACACACCCACATACATAGACATGCACACATTTACTTAACAAATAGAAAATGATAAAAGAAAATAGGGAACACTCACCGTCCGAAGGCCACTGGTACTGCCCGTTGGCCAGCGTCGGCATGTCCTGGTACACCTTGAACCAGACGGGCCCGCTACCGTCGAAGTCGGCGGCCTTGCCGGGGGCCTTGGCCATGTAGGCGGAGAGGGCGCCCGGGTGGTAGATGCTGGGCGCAGCGACGAAGGTGATCTGGCCGCCGGCGCGGACGGCCGTGGTGGAGGGGGCGGCGGTGCCGGGGCTCTGGGTAGTTACGTTAAGGGTCAGCAGAGTGTGTGATTTCAGTTGGTAATGAAGACTTCTCGGCTACTATGGGTGGGTGAGTGGGCATCGAGCGGTGTGTGCTCGGGAGTTGAGTGAGTTGTTAAATTCGACGACCGTCGGTCGTGTCTCGAGAGCTGGCTGGCTGGCTGCCCATGAGCTCCGACCAGAGCAGACCGGAACAGAGCCCGGCAAATGTTCCTTGCTCCCGGGACAAGACACTCCAGGCCAGGGAGGAGCAACGTAAAGCAAAGACAACTCAAGAAAACGTGCTTACCCGCTCATAGCACCGGATGGCCTGGGAGTTGACGTCGGTGACGGGGCCGTTGCTCTGGAAGTTGGCCGTCTGCCGGACCGAGGACCAGGCGGCCTCGCCGGCGAGGTTGGGGAACGTGTCTATCCGTGCGGATTCCGCGGGTCAGCCGGCTGCCTGTCCCATCTATCCGCCCATTCCTCCACCCGTCTGCATATCTATCGATCTATGCCTCTATCCTCCGGGCACGCGGACACGGGCATCCGTCCGTCCGTCCTCCCGGAAAGGCCAGTAGTGGAAGGGAGAGAATGTTAAAGAGAAAATCGGCATGATACGTACAGTGCGGCGCCGCCTGGGCGGCGGACGCGAGGAGGACGAGGCCGGCGAGCACCTTCATATTGACAGAGAGTCTCTAGGGACACTGGGATATATTGTATAAAAGATATAATACACTCGAAAGATGCTTCGATCAAGGGGGGTTTAGGAGGAAACGACACGGCTCCAGGAAGAAGGCTTTGCTTGCTGATCGGGGACCGGGGACTGACTGACTGCCAACTCATGGCCCGCACAGGTCGTCACTTATATATTTAAGCATGCCGGCATTGTTCGTTGGGATGGTCTGTTGGAAGTCCATAAGAGCCAAGACGGAACCTCACGTTGCGTCCACCAGGATTGGCGAAGGCGCCTCGTCCATTTCCGAGTTGGGTAACAAGGGAGGTTACATCGCGTATATACTCAGCAACCTATAGATCATCCTCTATATCAAATATATTAGGTCTGGCAACGGCGCCCGCAGCCATGTCTATTAAATGTTACAATTTCCTCAGGGGAGAACACGTCATCGGAGCCATGATTACTTGCTCCAGGAAGCAGTTAGAGCATACCAGATTTTCGTGCGTAGCTCACTATCTCGATTTCTGCTACATAATAATGATCACATTGACTCCTATTGAGTCCATTGTGAAGGAGCAAATCTACTAGACATGTTGGACCTTTCTCGAGGTCGACGAGCATCCTTGAATCTATATGGGGAGTCAGCGAGCAACGTACCTTTTCCCTAGCTCGCTAGGATCCAAGGGGGTCGAATGATCCTCAAAAGACTAAAGAGCTCGTTTTAGCTGAATTAAGCCTTCGTTCCTGCCCTTCCATTGCGAAGGCAGCATCCTGTGCCACCCACGAAGCCCTATCCCTCATGTACCGGATATGACCTAAGAGGAGAAAAGGGAGACGGTACGATGCCGGACAAAACAATGTGCGGTACTCAGTGAAGAGACGCGCAATACCTCGAGAGATGCCAAAATTACCGTTGTCTAAACAGCCTTGTCGTCTAACCTTAACGCCATTTGCGGTAATTTGCAGAGAAAACAAATGCAAATCCCCAACTGACAAACCTACCATCTCACTGCATCTTGATTGTGAGGTAGGAGTTGCGACGCCGGGGATGGGTTTACCAGCGTCGGTTGTTGAGAGGCAGAGCATTAGCACCACCGACGTTTCCGCCGCCGCCTGCGTTTGACGTTAGCGTACCTATCAAGACAGCGAGTAGGCTCCGAAACTGCTTACCTCGGTGGCCGCCACGACCGTAGCCGCGTCCGCCGTATCGACCTCCGCCACCGCCGCCGCCATATCGGGCCATCTCGTGTAGTCTCGGATCAACCTGTTGCTTAGCTTCCTGAAGAACTGAGACCAAATCACGAGCCTGCTTGGAGTCTTCGATGCTGTCAGCTCATATGCGCTGTCGATAGGAAGGGGTCTCAACTCACTGTCAGTAGTAAAGAGCGTGATAGCAGTGCCGTTGGCACCGGCACGACCAGTTCGGCCAATGCGGTGGATGTAATCCTCCGAATTGTTCGGGTAGTCATAGTTGATCACGTGAGTGATGTTGCGCACATCTTTACAGTAAAGGTTAGCTCGAGCAAAAGGAAAGGATTGCGTAGCAATTCCCAGCGACGGAGATGGCCTAAGTATATAATTCCGTGCGTTCTCCTTGGAGAATGGGGGCTGTCCGCTGCGATAACATGCCAGTTTGGAGCATATCCAACAGTCCGGGTCCTCGGGATTTGGAATCTGGGAGACAGCTTGACAGAATCAAGAGATGCCAGCTCCGCACTTGTACTACGACTGAGTAGGGTACAAAAGCAGAACTACGGTATAGCACTGTCATTATACCTTGGATCCCGATAATCCAGGAGTGAGGTGAGAACCACAAGACACGATAGTATCAGGCATGGATGCGCAATCGAGAGAGCCCCTAAACATCAGAGTGAAGCACAGCGGATATAACACTGCTGGAAAGTTGCTGGCGGGAAAGGGGAGGGGAGGGGGAGACAGTATCATACCAATACCACGGGAAGCCACATCTGTGGCAACCATGATGGGACTCTTGCCGGTCTTGAACTGGTCGAGGACCCAGTCGCGTTCGTTCTGTTGCTTATCACCGTGAATCGCTACAGTAGATTAGTCTTATGCGCAGTACAAAGCCGCGCGGATTGGACTTACAGAGAGCGGGCCAACCATCCTGACGAAGGAATCGGGTGATATCATCGGCAATACGCTTGGTACCAACGAAAATAAGAGCCTTGTTCTCCTTGTTGTCCATGATCTTTTCAAGGTGCTTGATCATGCGCTCACGCTTCTCGCTCTCGTTGACGACCTCAACAATTTGCGTGATACGATGGTTAGCGGAGAGGTCCATAGAACCTATGTTGACCTGGATGAAGTCGGTTTGGAACTCGGCCGCCAGAGCGCGGACCTCCTTGGGCCATGTGGCAGACCACATGAGGGTCTGACGGTCAGGACGGATCTGTGAGATGATCTTTCGGATCTGCGGCTCGAAACCCATGTCAAGCATTCGATCGGCCTCGTCAAGAACTAAGTAGGTTACCCGACGCAAGTTGGTCTTGCCTCCTTCGAGCATGTCGATAAGACGTCCAGGTGTGGCGATGCAAACCTCGACACCTTTGGTCAGGTCACGGATCTGAGGACCACGCGGAACTCCTCCGTAAACACAGGTGTTGCGGATGCGCGAAGACTTGCCAAATTTGCTAATCTCTTGTTGGATCTGAACAGCCAGCTCTCGCGTAGGGGCAAGGATGAGGACAATAGGGCCGTCACCGGGTGCCAAGAGAGGTTGGGCGTTGATGTGGACGATGGCGGGAAGACAGTATGTGAGCGTCTTTCCAGAGCCCGTCTCGGCAATACCGACGACGTCGCGACCAGAAAGGGCCATAGGCCATCCTTGGGATTGGATGGCGGTCGGGGCGGGGAAGCCCTGAGCCTTCACCTCATCCATGACATATCGTGGGAAGCCAGCTTCGTCGAAGGTCTCGACAGGCTTTGGCACATCGTGACCAGCGACGGTAATTTGGTGATCCCGGCGAAATCTATCGACTTCGGTTTGGGATCGTCGGGCAACGGCTTCATCCTCCTTGTAAAAAGATTTCTCGAACTTGGGCAGGGTGTTAGGGTCTATGATAATAAAAGTCAGCGTGCTTGTCGTACAGTTTGCCCTTTGGGTATTGCTTACCCCAGTTCTGTTTTTGCAAACCGGCTCCAAGGTTGGACATGCGATCTCCACCATGGCCACCACCGCCGCCGTAGCTGAGAAGTTCGTGTTAGTTTGAGTCGTTCGATTAAAGTATGGAGAATTGAGGTGCAGCGCTCTGCGCCCTGCCGGGTGGAGGAACGCGTAGTGGGATGCTGAGATGGAAGTGAAAGAATCGTCAGCTAGAACTCACCCATTATAGCCACCATCACGCGAACCATAGCCACCGCCTCCGCCATAGTTGTCGCGTCCGCCGCCGTAGCCGCCGCTACCTCCATATCGGCCGCCACCTCCTTGGGAGTAACCGCCGTAAGACATTGCCGTTTGATGTTTTGGTGAGGTGATAGTAGAGAGAGAGAAAGGGCGCTCAGAGCAGACTAGTCGCGTCAGGTTTCGAAGGAAAAAAAAAAGCCTGTGATGAATCAGGCGAAGAAGAATACTGCCTGAGACAAGATACAAGACACCCTTGAAATTAGCGGTGTTCTGGAGATACGAATTCCACACAACAAAAAAGGCGTGATGTTTTGGTTGTTGTTGTTGTGATGAAGTTCCAGAGAATGGAAAGGGCAATTGAAAAAAGATGGATGCAAGATTGGGATTTACGACAAAAAAATTGTTTAGCGTAGGTAGTTACGCTAGAGTTAGTTAGCCCCTTGGGCCGCGACTTCTACTTCCAGGGACCAACATTGAATGCAGGTGAGTAGGGACGCCACCTGGTCCATGCACAACCCGGTGGGCCTTATGCATTAGACTGTTCTTATAATCACCTACCGCCACTTGCGTTCCCTTCCCCATTGATGTGGAAACGACAGCAGACGGCAGAGCGTTCACCTCATCGTACCCGTTGCGCCTTAGTATGGTACTCAGCGGGGCGAAGTCATTTTTTACATATCAGCACTAGTGTGTAGATGATGGTGAAGATTTTATCCTGCTTGGCTCTATAGTGCAATCCGCCACGCTAACTAGTGGAGCCCTCAAGTCGCTTGCATCTCAATCAAGCGGCGAACATGAGCCTACTTTTGTAGATAGCTCGGTTTTCTCGCCTTCTCCTGATCTTTAGCCGCCTACACAGACAGAGACTGTGACCGCGATGCCGAAATGTAGATATTTAATTACCTACGTACTTAGCATCGGGATCCCGTGAAATACCCAGTGGGTATGCTGGATCTCCGTCCGCCTTCTATATATGAGCGCTCTATGTTGGTATAAAACACGCCCTCTAGCGCACCATCTCTTCCTTTCCGCCTGCCGCCTTTTCAAGTTCCAGGTCCAGAGTCCCTCTACACTATTTGCTAGGAAACATCTCCCAGAAGCCGATCTCCAACTACCCGAAAAGCGTCAGTAATACAGTCCGCTTCCGTTGGGGCTGAGCGTCCGGACGCCTACCTTGGTAGTCTGGATGAATATCTCAACAAGTTCCTCTATCCTGCTCGGCGACAGTAGCAGGGCGTGTCTCTCCAGGAGCGCTGTCAGTTGGGGTTGCTGTTAGACCTCGCTCGGTATTGTGGGGTAAGTATACGGGAACTGTCCTTACCGGACCCGGTCTTCACCGCCTCGACGTAGTCGTCCGCTACGTAGTTCAGGATCCAAGGCCAGTATGTGTTGCCGTCCTTCTTCGTCGCCGGGTCGCTGTGGAGCTGTTTGGCGATGGCTCCGTAGCCGAGAAGACAGGGCGAGAGCGCTGTCTGTAGACCGATCCAATCTCCGGATTGGCCTATATCGAGCAGGTATCTGGAGTATGCAGTGCATGCTTGCCCTGGGTTTCAGTATACCGATAGTAGATTTTGGCAAGACAAATGGTCGCTCGCTTACCTTGGTGCTCCTCCGTAGCTTCTATCTCTTCTTTTGAGATCCCGAAACCATTACAGTAGGCAAGGTGGAGACTCATCTCAGTGTGGATATGAGACACTATTTTCGCTCCCTTGCGACTTGTCAATACCCATGGTTCGGTGCGACTCCGATACTAGACCAGAATGCTCACCGCAGCAATATCTTCTATGCTCTTCGCCTTGTAGGAGGCTAAGGCATTTGCCCTTGCGAAATGAACCAAGTAAAGGTAATCTTGTGTTAAGTACCCCTCGAACGACGCCAGGGGTAGCTCGCCACTTCCAAGGCCAAGAACAAATGGATGGTTAACGAAGCGGTGCCAGACAGGCGCAACATCAGGTCGATGCAGAAGATACTCGACGAAATGACCACTGCGGCTTGTCAACCTATGATTTCAAACGTGGGTTTTTTTGGAAAACTCACGGGGCGAACGGGAGCGTGAAGGTGGAATGGAAGTGGTTCAGGGGGCCATGTCCCTTTCCATATCCTGGAGCGGTCCTGATACCTACTTCGACATACCTACAGGCAGCCCTCACGGCTTCAACGGGCTCTATACCTTTTGACAGGTTCGAAGCAATCGCCGAAGCGAGCGAGCAGCCAGTCCCATGCGTATTTCTCGAGTTCTGGTAAGCACCCTCGATCCTGGTGAGCTCCCCGGACGGTCCAATGAGGACATCAACAACTACCTCCTTTTCCTCGTCAGAGCTGGCAATGGTTCCGTCCCTCTTGAATGGGACATGGCCGCCTTTAATAAGCACCCACTTGGGCCCTAACTCCTGGGTCTTCCGGGCCAATGTTTCAAGGTCACCGACACATTGCACGTCTATCGACTCCTTGCCACTTCTAGAAAGCAGGAGCTTCGCTTCCGGCATATTGGGTGTTACGATAAACGCCTGTGGCAGCAAGAGCGTCCTTAACTCGTCCACGGCCTTGAAAGGGAGGAGCTGAGCGCCAGTAGTAGAGACCATGACCTAAAATCACCGTTAGTAGCGCTCTTATCGAGCCGAACATATTATATTTTCTGCCATTTAATTGCAGTGCATTACAATGATTCCCCGAGGGTAACGAGGGGGGATCGTTGAAGTCATGTAGCTGCTTTGCAAGTCTATAACTTACAGGATCCAACACGACGGTCTCGGCATCGTAGTCTTTAAGTGCCCGAGCAACCATCTCGATAGTGGCGGCAGAAGCCAGCATCCCTTTTTGCCGCGCACAGTCAGTCAACGAGGAGTGTCCACGAACAGAGGAAGAAAAAGCCGTCGGCGGCCACTCACCGATCTTCACCACGCCGGGCACGATGTCGTCGAACACGGCGTCGATCTGCTTCCTCGTGAACTCCGGGGGCACCTCGTGGATGTCCTCGACGGAGGTGGTATTCTGGGCCGTCAGGGCCGTCGTCGCCGTCATGGCGTAGCAGCCGTGGGCAGCGATCACCTTCTGGTCCGCCTCGAGACCCCTGAGACCCGCCGTCTCCCCGTATCAGCATCCTGCTTGCTGTATGGATGGAAGCTCTGCTTATATAGACGAAAAAGAGAAAAGGGCAACGACTCACGCTCCGCCGGAGCTGTCCGAGCCGGCGATGACCAGGACGCGCCGGTTGGCCATTACACTCGTTTGTCGGTGCTGCTCGCTCTGGCGAGGCTCTTGAAACGCAGTCATCGCCGAATGGAAATCATGAAATAGGTGTACGAGGAATCTATTAGTCTACCTTACGCCCCCTCCCGGACCGCCTCGGGGCACAATGTCAATGCCGGCCCACAAATTCCGTCTCGAGTAGTACAACAGGGCAAAGTGGGGGCGGGGTATTCTTTCTCATGGCGTCACTTTTTACGTTGCCTTAAACTCAAAGTCTCACAGTTACCGGGAGCTATATCACCATTGCCGTATGCGTCTAAAAACGATTCTTTAGATTGTCCTTCTCGAGTTGTTACAGCTCTTTCTTATCAAGGTAGTATCTAAGTGCCTGGGTTTTGAGTATCATAAATTCCAAGTTCCCTGGGACGTAAAACTATCACTTGTCTCGCTCGATATGACAGGTATACCAGGTAGGCAGTCTAGTGGAGCCAGAGTTATGAGTTATCAGGAGAAGACTCAGATAACAAACGCATAGAGGTATCAAAAGTAAGCCTGAATTCCATCTAGACCCTTCCATAACGGGAGGGGATATGCGAGTAGGACCTGGCAAGGAGGGTTAAGACGTTCACTTATAGCTACTGCAGTCACCGTATGAAATGATGAAATGGGTATTCGGGAAACCCCTTTTTAGGCTGGTGTTTATGTCCTTTCTCAAACGCGCCTCAACACCAAACTGCATCCACGCGGCTAAGGAAGAAACTCAGAAGTGCCCGATAACCTAGTCTCAAGGTCTCATGGCGCACGCATGTCACGCGCCCTCCGGCTGACCCAGTGCAAGCATGGGCACATACATACATGCAGACGCATCGCGATGGCTGTGACCATCAAAGACCTGCCTGCTCCGGAGACTAATCGCCCTCCCAGCCCCAAAAACAATGTATGCAAGTTCGCCTGTAAGATGGCCAACACGCCGCCCACGTCTTGTTGAGTATCCCTAGTTCATGTTGGTCCTTTATCTTTGAGTAGCTACTCTCGCGGTATCCAAATGCGCCTTCAACTTAGGGCCGCCGTCTGCCGCTGACTTAGATCGGCGCCGTTGTAGTGCGACAGCATCTCGGTGATCTGTCTCGGTTGGGTTACTGACGCTCCTTTGTCGTTCCGTCCGTTGTTCGTCGCCGGAGCTGTTCTCTTCGTCACTACTGCCCTCGCCGTAGACGATGTGTCTCAAGACACTCTTATCGAAAAGTTCGATCACCAGATGTCGATCGGGTAACCTATAATGGTGGCATTCTAGATAAGCCAAGACCTGGCGGAAGAGAGCAGGCTGTCGGAAGCCAGGAGCTTTCCGGTGTCGCAATTGGAGTAGCTCTTGCTTAGCTTTCTTGTAAAGGACCATGTCGCCTAACGCGACCATCAACTCTAGGATGCGCCGATTCGTATCGTCTTCTTCCTTGATCTCTGCTGGTGGAGGTTCCGGTATCGTCTTCTGGGTGTTGGGGAGCTCGATGGATGCGGGTATCTCATGCTTCCAAGGTTGGAATGAGAAGAAGTTGGACAATTTCGAAGGAATGCATAGCCCCAAGGATGTTCCAAGCGGAGTCATATTCGATTCCCAGCCGTGTTCTGCAAGCATTTCGAACCCATGCAACGACCTCGAGATCAGGCCCAGGACGAAAAATGCCGTTCCCCTGAGGCTCATCACCTCATGGGACTCGGCGATCTTGACAATATGCCCCACAACATCCGTTGCCTCTAGAAAAGGGGCGCCTAGCTCCATTGAGCCGACATTCCCGACTGCCCACATACAACCTTTGACTTTGGTCATGAGCTCCAGGTCATCCGACTGCATTCCGTAGTCACGAATTGTGGTGGCGAATTCCTCAAAGTGTCCCTTTTCCTCTAGTAACTTGCACCCCTCTTTGGTCCGGGTTAGCTCGCGGTAGAAGTGAGGAGGCACTTGATGGTCTTGATCGCTGTCCAGTTCGTCTTCATATATGCTGATGCGACTCGGCTGATCGTCGAAAGTATCAACGAAGGAACGTGCCAAGCTAGCCTCGATAAGACTAACATAGGTATCATTACGTCCTAGAAACCAGTCGTCCATTTCATTGCTAATGTAATCCAGGCCATCCAAGTAGTGATAACCGATGGACGTTGAAAGGAACCGTAGTAGTAAAGGCGCTCCGATTTCGCCCAGGTGATCAAGGGCCGGCCGGCATTCCACTATGTATTCCAGCATGTTCTTGTTGTTGCAAGCTTTCTCCAAAATCTTGACGGCTGTAGCACACACTTCTACTTCTGGGTCGTAGAGCTGCGTCACTAACATCTGGATCGCCCACTTGGAGTCTGCTATAACCTGGCCCGTTGCAGAAACTCGTTGCAATGTTGCAAATTTCCGTAGGACGTTCGTGGCGTGGATTCGGATTTCCTTGATTCCGGCCGTCAACGCCTTCGACAGCAACACGCGAGGCTGGCCGGGAATGCTGTAGTCGAAATTCGACAATAGCAACTTGATGAGATCCGGTCTTTGCTTGAGATCAACGATGTGATACACCATGTTGAATATTCGCCACCTCTCGAGCATCTGCAAACCTCTAGGCTCGCTACTCAAAACGCCCAACATAGCGAAGTAGCCCCCACAGAGTGTATTCTCTAGGCGATCTCGGGAGAACATAGGGTCCGGCGCAGTCAGGCCGCTTGTCTGCGCTCACAGGTTAACACATAATCTTGCGGACATCCATGTAGGCGGGAATCTTACCGGATCGCATTGCGCTAGACATTCCGCTATCTGTCTTAGCAGCTTGTGATCTGTGAGATACCTCACCCCCTCAGCCGTCTGTAGTAGCGTGTGGATAAAGGCACATCCGACACGGACGTATTTCTGTGTATTTCGCGTGCTCTTAATTTCAGAGAACCTATGTTTAAATGGGCGATAGAAGCTCATGATTCTCTTCCCGAACTTTGATGCTTTGACAGCCTCCTCAAGACGCTTGCCGTTCATCAAGGGCCCTTCGATGATGCGCAGGACGACGTCCCAGTTCCACTTAGAGGGATTAGAGCTTCCGAGAACTCCCGAGTCGATCAAGAGCTGGCGAAACGTGGTATCGTCTGTATTCATTGAGGTGTTCGGTTTCGGTGCTTCTTCTACAGGCCCCAGACGTTCTATCGCGCTGCTCGATGGTAGATGGCCGGCCGTATAGCCAGACGGGGACGACCGGTATAGCGTCCGGCTAACGCTGCTTATTTGGTATACGATGCCGGTGGCATTGAACCGTTTCTCGTTGTCCTTGAACTGGGCGGCCACCGAGAAAAGCTCGGGGAGTAACTGCAACTCGCTACTCCACGACGGCGGAAGGATGCGACTGGCGAGTTTTAATGTCTCTCCAATGAGCAGAGTACTTTTCCGCTTTAACGTTGGATCCTCTGCCTCCTGTGCAACCTGAAGTAAACTGGGCATCATTCCTGCTCTGATGAAGACGGCCAAAAGCAAAGCAGTGTAATGCTCTACAAAATTCTGCTCGGCACCATCGTCCTCATAAACCGCTGGTCCTTTGCTAGAATTTCCAGATTTCAGTGTCGTTACTCTACCATACGTAGTCAAGCGGCGGCCCGCTAGGTATGACGTTGCCCAGGCCGGCGGCTTTATACGGAGCAGCGAGTAAAGTAGGTCCAGGATGGTGTCTCGGACTCCGGGATTCGGGAGCATCAGACTGGAGATCAACGATCGAATGGCTCTGAAGTCGAACATAGACAGAGTCATAAGACCAGACCAAGACTTGAGAGCGGACCCGATTGCCTTAGCGTTCTGTTTTGCGACACCCTCGAACGAGAAAAGGGCATCCGTAAATGCTGTGAATAAGACCTCTAACCCGTACCCTGCCCGTAGAAATCTGCGTCTGTGTGGGGTATCGAGCAAAAAAAGGAATGCAGAAGATAGCGACTCAGGAGACTTATAGGTACCCTCTGTCAGTGCGTCTGACACGGGAGCTATTCCGCCCGTCGCTGCAATCAATGCCGGATCTCGCACTAGTATCTCGGCCAGAGTTTCTATGCAAATTGGCCGCAACCTATCTTCAGCCTGTTCGGCGATGGCGGCAATAGTTCTGACGAGTGCTCTAGATACCTCACGGACCCCTCCTTTCACATCCAGAAAGGCCCGGACGAATTTGAGAGCTTGTTCGCGTTCTACGTCTGCCTTTCGATCCTTGGCGAGAGAGACGACCACGCTATAATCCGTGTTGAGACTGCGTATCTTCTTGAGTGAGGCAATGTCTGAGATAGCATATCGAAGCATCCTGTATCCTGCTGCCACCACTTCCCTGCTGCCGCTTAGAAGCATGACCTGCATTCGATCTCCGAAAATGGACCACACCAGGTCATACTTAAGCGTCGGATACCTCTTGAAGAGATCAACAAGACTGTTCGCGCGCCCCACGTAGTACTCGGGTGTCATGCCCTCAACCTCGAGAGCTTGTAATATCTCGGCGAGGGCGAAGGTCGGCGATTCTGTCGGCTCGTCAAACTCGGATCCCACAGCACTTCTCGAGGCACTGGCGGGTGAGCGCACAACAGCGCCCGGGAGCGCACCATCAGTGCGATTTCTTGTCGGTGTGGTTGGTGTTGCCTTAGTTTTCTGTGCATCATGGATCTTCTGTTTCAACTCCTTGATCCTCGAATTAGAAGCAGTAAGTTCAGCCTCAACCCTGATGCGCTGTTCCTTAGTCTGTTTGGCCTTCTTGGCATTCAATGCCTCAAGCAAGTTCTCGCTCCCTTCTCTGATCTTCAACTCACGGTTGAGCGAATCTTTCAGGGCAGCAAGGGTATGCTCGACTTCAAATCCATCATCCTCATCTAGCTTGTCTAATATATAGGCATCCGCCCTCGAACCTGCCCTCGATGTCATCATCTGACTGCGCAATTCAGAACTGAAGCTGCCCGGGCCAGGTGAAGGGTTGAGGGAAGGGCCACTGGGCGCAAAGGAAACGGTCGACCCTGATACGTTCCGCACTCCGGAGTTGGAGGCAGGCGGCCGAAGGGAGGAACCATCCCGATCTAGGCTCGTGCGGCCAGCCAAAACGGAGGGATTGGACGAGGCGGAATTCTGCGTATTGAAGGACTTCTGCGGTGGCACGGCAGAGCTACTTAGCATGGTCGCAGTCCCAGCCCAATATCCGCCGTCTGGGACAATCCCCACTGGCAGGTCATTCGCTTATAACAGTCGCATAGATGATCTGGGGGATCTCGGTCGCAAATATGGTTCGCTTCGAAGGAATGGCATAAAGAGCATGCGACAAGGGACAAGGAAGGCGACGGAAAAGGAGGTCGACGGTATCGCAATGTCAGATGTCGGCAGAGTTGGGAGGGAAAGGGCTTTGGCGAGATTGGAGAAGGTATAGGATTGCGGCTATTTTAGCAGTCGACGATCCAGGGGAAGATGTTCGGTTCCGTTATACGTGACGTGTTGTGATATGACGTGATGTCACATATCAGAACCGACCTGTTGGTTGAGGCAGCGACGACGAGGTTCAACGAGTGTGTTACGGCAGTCACCCAACCCGGGGGAGTTTATAATTGAATGCTTTGACCTCTGCCCTGCCCTGTGACTATTTTAGCTGGAAATGTTATCGACTTAAAAACAAATGCACAGATCAAATCTGGCAGTGACAAAAGAACTATGCGATGATGGTTATAAATACCATCATCACTGGAAGAGTCCAAATCGGTTGGCTTTACTACGGGTATCTCATCCATCCACCATAGTAGGTAGGTAGATACCTAAGTGCCAGGTGGGATTGACTTCAAGCAAGTTTAAGGCGTTACCCAAGGTGCGGCCAACACTCCACTTGAACCGGGCCAGACCAGGACGTGCCAAGAACGCTGGAGGACCGAGGCTGGGGGTGGGGTTTGTTGCATCCGTATAAGTTTGGGTAGTACAATATAACTCTAGCCCTAACCAGCCTCATCCGACTTATACGTACTTTGTAAACTCAACACAAGTACCAAATATCAAATCTTTAAGCATTCTTTTTGACCATAGGATGTCATTCATCATAAGGGTTGTAACTCCCAACTTACTCAACGTTAGCAAGACTGGTAGTAACTACCTATGTATACCTAAGCTAGATGTCTTCTGTATGTAGCAATAGGTAGGTGTAGCGTTGGTCTACAGTTGATAATACCGGAACTCTTGGTTAGTGGCATCTGAGGCCGAATTTCATCGGCAAAAGCTATATAGCCTTAGGGGCTTACAGTAGTCATTGCTTCTGTGGATAAACTGGATCCGTCATTTCTTGATTCGATCATCCTGGAAACTCGGTCCCAATGCTGACCTCGTTAAATCTGAACTGCCTGTTGCCTGAACCGATGATCTCCATGACTTGCTGCCACTCTCCCCTTGACACGGCCCCGTTCGAATATAGCTTCTGATCATATGTGTTTTCCAAGTTCACGTATATCATTGTCCTTGTGTCGGATTACTAGCTAGTCCTTTGTGTACCTACGGCGTTGTCGACGGTAGATAGGTTATTGCTCGAGTCCTCGGGGAACAGCAGTTGGGAAGACCCGCATGCTCTCCTTGATAACGGCATTCAACCATGGCCTGCGTAATCGCAGTCACGTAGAACTAGCTCGAAGGCGTATGTTCCCAGCTGAAGTGTAGCCTGTAGTTAGAGGCATAGTAACCCTCGGCTTTGGTCGTATAGGCGTCTTCACACAGGGCTCCGAGTGGTACTGACTGGGCCAGTCTGGTCGTGGATATATATCATCTTTAAAGAAGTCCAGAAGTCTGCCAGGTCGACATTCTCAACCACAGTGACAGTTCCCTCGGACTCCATATTTATGGCTAAACTAAGAACTGGAATAACTGGGAGCCATCAGTGTCATATATAGAGGTCTAGGGTGTTGCCCATCAGTACATGTCCGGCTTGATTCTCAGTGACCCCTTCCTCGTTTAGACGTATCATTGGTTCGGTTGCGTACGGACGTAAAATATGTAGTTCATGACAACCTCACTTCAAGCACGGTAGACTCGCCTAGTATCGCCGAGCTGAGCCTGGAGACAGTGAAGCTTAGCAGAACCTTTTTGGTCATATCCAGATTGAGGATGAATGCATGTAAGACTGTGAGGCTGTTCTGATCTTGTTTACTAGACACATTTATGGTGGCTTCAGATGGAGATAGATCATAGTTCCGGAGCTAACCACCCTGCTCACTTTGCCAACCACCTAGGTACATACAATGATCGACCTCCAATCACCATACCAAAAGAGCAGTCTTCAATGGCTTAAAGCCTGAGTGAACGGCACTTAAACAATGGAAAACAGCTAGGCCAGTATCTTGGTTATACACACCGCCTCACGTCGTTCTAATATACCCGGATAGTACTTTCTGAGGAGTCCCATGAATATCTAGCTGGATGAGGCCGCTTGTCTTGCTGTAGGACGATACAGATCAGGCGTCAATATGGGGTTGAAAATCAAGAAATGTCACTTTGGGCCTGTCTGTCGCTATTTTTCCTCTCGTACAGGTTGTAACTTGTTAGTCAGCGTCCAACTACCGATTCAACTCAGTCGCGTGGAAGGAGTCCTACGTACAGTCCAATGGCCCTCGCGTATTGCTTAGAGGCGTCGTTGCTAACAGCGGTTCACATTTTTCCAGGACGGTGATTGTAAATAGGACGAGTTTGTGGGGACTGAGTCGTCGAATCTTATCCGTGGATGCTCCCTGAGATTTACGATTACGCGTAGTGGATAGTTCTTCGTGTCTGCGAGCCGTCTGTTAGACAACAGGTGGCTTCCGTTGCTAGCGATGTCCACATCCTGATAGTTTAAGAGGACAACCCAAGAGATGAGTGCTTTAGTCGCATATTACGCTTTATGCAATATGCATGCACTCAAAACCCCGAGCTCCCGTCCAACCTCCGAATTCCATCACAGCTCGATCGTTTTTCACCTTCAGAAGTCTGTCTCAGTCACTGGTAGCAATTCCACTTCCACATCGAGTAATGGAAGATAACAGAACATTATAACGTGTATGACCGGGCCGACACAGGCCGAATGTAAGATTGCCAAAGCATTTCGCAGTGGAGCATTTCTTTTTCTTATTGCTTGAATCCTATGATCTGTCTAGATAGTTAGCCAGATAGCTTTCCATCTCCTTAAGCGGCTCAAAAGCTGGCAAATAGTTAGCAACCCTCATTTCCGCGGTTGGATGTAAAAGAATACTTCCCCGAAAACAGAGCCGCCAGCAGACTTTTCAATGTATTGCCTTTCCGAGTAAGCCATGTTTCTGGGTTTGCGCTTCCAAAAATGGCGCAATCCTCGTTCACACGCCATGGATTTGCCCTCTCAGTACCCGCATTTCCAGCACTGAAAAGCTTCCTCGCCCAGGATCATTTTTTGGGGAGGAGCTCGCGCGCAAAATTTGCAAGCAGAGCCGTGCTGCGTCCTCCTTGCTTTGAAGCCAGCGTTCCCAGGACGATGCTGAAGCTGGTGAGGAGCGCATGCGTTGCTGCTTGTGGAAGGTCGAACTTCTGCCTCTGTTCAGTCGCGGACGGACATGAGCGCTGTTGTCCGGCGTTAAGCATATCTTTCGAGTTTGGGACCCCCGCAAATAGTAGGTAGTATGGCACCACTGCAGGCTCCGAGGAAGGCAGTGTACCTAATACCCCTCGCGCAAACCTTTTCAGCGCGACCATCCTGAGTGAATCCCGCGCTCGTTACACAACCCCTTGTAGTAGTGTATGGAGACGGGCAGACAAACCCCCCTTCAACGCGACTTCCACGCCATGTCCTCGAGGCCGCTTTTTGATCTGATCTCAGGGACAGACTGACGTGAACCTGGTGTTTAGAGAGAGCCTTTGGGAAGACGCGATCACGGGGTTTTCTTGGTGAGAAAGAGATAAGCCACATCGTCAAATTTCGCGAGGACAGGTTTGGCAGGACTGGTGCTGGCTCGAGGGATTCTATTATTCAAAAACCGCCTGATGTTTTCGTCCAGACGTGGCCAACGCCGGCCAGCAGGCCCAAGGAACCTGCCGCCGCCGGCGAACTCCGGATGACACAAGGCACCACGAGTCGCTGAGTCGCGCCTTGGGAACTTACCTCGCTCCCCACATCTCGGCAAGATTAGGCCCATCCGTCTATCTCAGACATCCCTCCTAGCTCCTATTCGTTGAGGATCGGCGTGACGCCGCTACCCAGGTGGGCTCCAGACCGTTGGAGGAGGGAAGTGCCAATACATGGCTGGGTGTAGCGTCGAGCTCTGTTACGAAGTCCGGGGCTCGTTGCATCCCGAAAGCTGGGGCTGCTGCGGTTGCGTCTTATGCGGTCTCTCCTAGTCCGAATCATAGCCAACAAACCTTCCTTGTCCTGTTGGGTAGATAGATATATAAATGTGTAACCTCGCCTCCCGCCATCTCATGTCTCTTGTCAGGATATTGATTCACAAATTCTCATAGGTCCTCCCCCCTGCTAGCCCGTGCATCACGACTGCCTCTGTCCATTCACTCAGCTGCACCAACCGTAGACCATCTTTCTGCTGCGTTATATCACTTAGAGAGCGGCGTCCAACTATTTACTAGAGATCCCGGATCTTCCTACCTTCGTGCCTCTCATTTCTTCATTTTCATTAAGACACTGTAATCACATCGATGGCTATCTTATCTGCAGCACGCTACGGCAAGGACAATGTCCGAGTCTGCAAGGTCCACAGGGACGAGGCCGCGGGTACACAGTCTGTGACGGAGATGACCGTGTGCTGTCTGCTGGAGGGCCAGATTGAGGAGTCGTACACGAAGGCGGACAACAGCGTCGTGGTGGCGACGGACTCGATCAAGAACACCATCTACATCAAGGCCAAGGAGCACCCGGTCAACCCGCCGGAACTGTACGCGAGCATCCTGGGCCAGCACTTCCTGGACACGTACCCGCATATCAGCGCCGCCGACGTGAGCGTCGTGGTGCACCGCTGGACGCGCATGGTGGTCGACGGCAGGCCGCACCCGCACAGCTTCCTGCGGGACGGCGAGGAGACCCGCAACGCCGAGGTCCGGGTCACGCGCGAGGGCATCGAAGTCACGAGCGGCATTACGAAGCTGCTGGTCCTCAAGAGCACGGGCTCCCAGTTCCACGGCTTCGTGCGGGACGAGTTTACGACGCTGCCCGAGACCTGGGACCGCATCCTGTCGACGGACGTGGACGCCACTTGGAAGTGGACGACGTTCCCGACGCTGGCGGCCCTCAAGGAGAAGGTGGGCGCGTTCGACAAGGCGTGGGAGGACGCCCGCAACATCTGCCTCAAGACGTTCGCCGAGGAGGACAGCCCCTCGGTCCAGGCCACCATGTACAAGATGAGCGAGAAGATCCTCAAGGCCGCCCCGGGCGTTGCGTCGGTCTCGTTAGCGCTCCCCAACAAGCACTACTTCGAGATCGGTAAGTCCTTTTTTTGCACCCGACACTGGTAGAAGCTCGCTTGCTAACTAAATCCCCTCGTAGACCTGTCGTGGCACAAGGGCCTCAAGAACACAGGCAAGGACGCAGAGGTCTACGCCCCTCAATCGGACCCTAACGGTCTCATCAAGTGTACGGTTTCGCGTTCTTAGCCTTTGGGTTCTCAATTAATCATGATTCGGCGCATCCGTGGTTTATGGGATTCCGGGGTCCTGGGCCTACAATTGTTTTAGCAGATCATAATTAGATCCGGTCAAGTTATCTATGGTCATTCGCAGCGGTTTTAATCCCTATCATCAGATACCATGCATATTAATTAAGATATTCAGAGTCCCTGAGATGTTTCTTTCGGTTTTATTGGGAATGTGCTCCTAATGTCGATTAGCCAACCTTAGCTTTGACTCCCAATATTGGTCGAGCAACGCATCGGGGTGGGCGTGTATTGTATGTTTAACATCATGCCCCTCGCAGTCCATAAACCACTGTCGTGAGGTACTTTCTTTCATTATACGTGTACACTTTCGTGGTACAAGGCAGATAGATATACAGAGCCGCACAATTTCAGCAGCGGCTATTCTTCGTCCCTGACATCTTGTTTCCCTAGGGGTCGCTTGAGAGGCGCCACCTATCCAGACTGGAAACGAATTCCCCTCAGTCACTATAACCTCTCAAGATCTGCCTGCCTGATAGCCTTCACGGCATCCTCCCATCCCTCCTTACCGACCTCGACACCGCCAAACCTGATCAGGTTGTGCTTGTACGGATGGGCTTCGCCCTCGAAGGCCTTCAGGCGCGCGAGCCTCTTGTCCCGCAGCCGGTTCTTGGGCAGCATGCCGCTGACGGCCTTGCGCAGCACCTCGGCGCCGCCGTGCTTCTCCATGAGGACGTCCATGGTCACGCTGCGCAGGCTGCCAGGCCGCGTGTTGTGCCGGTAGTACATCTTCTGCCACTTCTTGTGGCCAGTGAGGTGCAGTGCCGCACAGTTCGTCACCACCACGTAGTCGCCGCAGTCCGTCGACGGGTCCCAGATCGGCTTGTGCTTGCCCATCAGTATGACGGCGATGCGCGAGGCGAGGCGCCCGAGCGACGGCGGCGTTACGTTCGGTTGCGTTGACAGCGTTGGGTGCGGCGCCGCCGCCGAGATGTGGTGCCATACCCGCGAGTAGCCCAGTCTCGTCTATAAGAAGGTTGCTTGTGAGCTACTGACTGACCGACATCAAGGCCATGCAAGTTATAGGAGCTGTGAAGGGGAATCGGAGCTTACCAGCCCGATTGTCTGCGACATATTTGCGCCTCGAGGGAGCCAGATCCCTGACTAAGGATATTCCTGCTTCCCTCCTACAATACTGCGGGACGTCGCAGGTTTGACCAGACAGCGATAGTAGGCCTCAATTGGTGTTATCGCCGTTGGGATTGGCGATTCTCGAACCCTGAGCTTGGGGGGTGTTGGATACCAAGAACCTTGAAGCTCCAAAATTTCGGAGGTACCGGCCAGTCACGTGGCTTCAAGTGTCGGTGATTTTGACATTTACGCGCCGATGCTCCTTCCCCCACTTTTGCCATGTGGTTGCGCAGAGGAGGTATTTCCATGTAGCTTACCTAAGCTAGACATCAACCGAAGAGCACCGAAGAAGGGAATGCGATTTCAAAGCAGCATCAAAATCGCTGGTAAGAGGAGGGTGGGCTAATTCGATCGATGTAGGTGACGCCCGATTCAGCAGCGCAATCATGGGCATTTCTTTGGCAATCGGCCCCTTTCCTTCTTTTAGCACTCCACTTTAGGCATTGACCTGTCTTATTATGGTGTTGAGATATTTCCATAACATCTCGTTTCGTTCCTTTGCTACGACTACTGGCTTCGTTTCGCTTGGCTCCGCTACTGCATATTATTTTCACGATTTGCACCGGCAAAAGCGAAACGGCCTTACAAGTAGTCTTGTTACCACCAAGACCAGCAAGATGGCTGCGACTCAGAATAAAGTCAAGACTCCTTTCCAGGTTGGTCTTGGATCTTCCATCGGACTCGAAGTTCATAAAAAAGACTGAGAGACAAACTATCAGACGCTTTTTGCCGTACCTATGACATGTGACGACTGCGTCAAGTCCGTTTCAGATTCGCTTTACAGTCTGGAGGGGATCGCCAAGGTTGATGTCAGCCTCAAAGATCAGCTGGTAACAGTTGAGGGCACTGGTAAGATTGGCCTTCCCGTTGCCTCTCCACACGAGCAGAGACGACGGTGTTAGCGAGGATTTTCAGCGGCTTGCTTGGCTAACGGCGCAAGCCGGACAGTTTCACCCTCTGCTATTGTCCGCGCCATCGAAGCTACCGGGCGGGACGCTATCTTACGAGGATCAGGAGCATCAAACAGTGAGTGCCGGAACATGTTTCTTTTTACCAGATAGGAGCCAATCGCATCATTCTTCCGATCACTGTCTCTTATCCATACCCGCTATCTTGATCTCTTATTGCTTCGCCGTAGTAATATGTTTCCTGCTTTTAACATGGACCTCGCTCGAGACGTTGGGATTTCAGTTAGCTGACGCAGATCCCTTGGTGGAAACGGCTTGCAGGCGCAGCTGTTTGCATCCTAGAGACATATCACCACAACCTTCAAGGTGGTGATGAGCTAGTGCCCGCCTCAGCCCCTGAGGCTGCGACAGCAGATTCTGGAGTCAAAGACAGAAAAGTCAGAGGTTTAGCTCGCATGGTGCAAGTCTCACCCGACGCGACCCTCGTAGACTTGACAGTTCGCGGGGTCACGCCCGGTGTGTACTCAACTACAATACGCGAATATGGTGATCTAAAATATGGTGCTGCATCTACGGGTCCGGTCTGGGCTGGTGGTGGTGGAACGACACAACCGCGTGGCGCGTTGGGGACAGTCGAAGTTGGGAAGGACGGTCGTGGCGCTGTCTTCCTGGATCACCCATTCCAGGTTTGGGAGGTGATCGGCCACGCAATGGTTGTCTCGCGGCAGGAAGAGGGCAACGGGGACTTGAAGAACGACGAGGACACGGTTGTTGGGGTTATTGCAAGGAGTGCTGGCGTATGGGACAATGACAAGACAGTGTGTTCCTGCACGGGGAAGACGCTCTGGGAAGAGCGGAAAGACGAGGTCAAGAAAGGCATGATATGACACGAATCATTGCTCCTTTAGGTGTTGCATATTACATATCATGGAGCAGCGTGTTGGTATCTACTTGGATAGCCTTGTCATACTCTTTCTTGGTTAACCTGCGAAGTTCAGGGATTCGTGCCTATGTACATCCAATGCGGCCAGAAATTGACCCAGGACGTTCCGTACTAGGTGCAGGAGCTACTTCCGTCGTCTGAAAAGTTCCACTACAGATTTGGCTGCACTCGAATTGCCTGCGCATGCCCTTTCGAGACGTGGACCGCACAGACGGAGAGGTCAGATCCTAAAGAATAGTTGGGGTTTCTAAAGAAGCAATAGGAAGGACCGGATCTCTTGATGTTGTTCCTTGGCATCCTAATCAGCATGCTTTCGTCCTCGTAGAGCCATCCTTTGCGCAGGTGACAAGCGTACACCATCTAATCTTAGCTACCTACCTACGTATGTCGGCGGGTAGCTAGCATCGTCCGATGTCTATCTTCTCTGCCTGCTAAACAAGGGTGAGATAGGGTCTTCGTTGCCTGCCAGGGGCCACATGGCCGTCGTATGATCTGGGGCTGCAATGGCACCACGGGTTTATCACATCATCTGATTGTAATGGGCAGTAAGTAATGGTATGGGGTTCGCGCGTGAGGAGCAATAACACGGCCTCCGAAGTCCTGGGACGGCACCTGTGCTTACGCATGGGACAACAGCCTGAGAATCTTCAAAAAGCCGTCTCCGGCTGGAAGCAGATGAAGCTCGAAACCACGTTCTGTTCGCGTGTGTCGATCTAAACATATCACCTTCCTTCCTCTTGGGCGTGTGTTCCGTATAGCACAGTCAGCACTCAAACATCCTGGCGGCCAAGCTTTCTGCTTCACGCTCCCACTTGTACTTATGAACCTCCCAGGAGACTTTTTCGGCTGAAAATGATCGACTCCCGGCTGGCTTGATCTCTACATATGTTGTAAATATGTGCTACGGGAGTCGCCTATGGAATTTTCTCTTGAGTTCGTGGGGGATTTCTTTTCGCGAGCAAGGATGATGTTCAGATTCCGTAGATCACGCATGAAACTGGCTACACTACTTACAGTCCGGGTGAGCAAAGTGCCGGGCAGGGGATTGAAACTCGACGCAGCAAGTTCCCTGGTAGATAATAGCATTGTTATTGACCTATTCGATGCCGCATCAAACTGTGGATTCGACTTTCGTTTCCTGGAAGTCGTAGTTGTAGAAGCTACCTACATGTAGGTGCGTACTGTAAGTACGTCTCCGTAGAACCGGGTATCGTTGAGTACAGCTTTTACGTATGCGTAGGTATTCTAATATTGAAGGGATATTCGGCTCGCAACAAATGCGGTAACAACTATACCCGCATCGGCCCCCACAAGCCTTCTAAAGAATGTTACTTTGGTGATGTGATAGAGCACGCTACATTATTGCCAAATCTAGGTACCGATGTTTACTTTATACACATGCACCAATATACCTTTCGCGGTTTGCAGGCTTCAACCGGGGCAATTCGTCTGATGTCGATATGTAGGAAACGGAGCTAATTCTGATTCGCCCTCCCTTCACAAGCTTGTGGAAGAGACAAGTTTCGAAATATGATGCTCGAGACGTCAGGCTACTAAACTTACGGTTTGGGCGGGCTAGTTAGGGGGAGGCTCCCTGCCGATCTCTGCAGCTGCTTAAGAGCCTCAGAGTTAGCGAGCAACAAGTCTGCTTCAGGATCTGTCAACGGTCACCTCGTCTGAAGAGTGTCACAACCGGGGCTGAGGATTACGTATGTACTGTAGGTACATAGTTACCGCAAAACAGCTGTGTGTTAAGAGGTTATATACAAAGGTTGTGAGATGTTAAAGCTCGAGCGCAGCTAGCGCAGGTTGAACAGCATCGTTACAGGGACCTCTGTAGGTAGTGCTGCTGCAAGTGATACCGAGAACCGCGATGGTGGAAACTGACTTAGGTAGTCACTAACGCCCCAAGTGCCCGCATTGTAGACTTGCTCTGCCCACAGCAAGGATGGCTGGATTACATTTCTAGAATACATCGTGCATGGTGGAAATCGGCGTACCCCCCATTCCCAACTAGGAATGCCTATGTACACGTATGTAGGAAAGACATGGCACTTTCTGGGATTGGGAATTGCAGTAGCTTCCGTTTGCTTGCCTAACCGAGCCTGACAGCGATTGTGACGGTAGGGCTAGCAGGGCTTGTCGGCGGTTAACTGCGAGCGGATATCCAATCATCGGGTCCCTCTGGCAAAAAACGTTCACAATGGCATCGCTTGATTCGCAGACGTCACAAATTCGAGATCCATAGCATGACTGAGTTCACGGCCGATTACTTGCTGGCCTATGTCACTAACTATCGAGAGGATCCGACGATGCAGTACATATCATGTGCATCATGACCCAAGACGGAGCAATGAATGCTCCATCTCTCGTCGGCCAAGACAACCGGCTGGTGATAGCTATAGCTACGAGCTGCAGCTGGCAGATATTAGTTCACCCTCCGATCCTTGTCAGACCTTGACATGAATTTTTCACGATCCTGGGTTGGCTGCACTTGCAGAGAGAGGAAGTTGGGCAATGGCAACTCGAGAGGCGGTCCCATGACTGTTCAGGCCTCGGTAAGCCGAGCGGTCTTGGGCATCGCCTCTTTTCGAGGGACCCTGTCGGCCAGACATATCCCTTCTTCCTGTGCCGTTTGATACACAAGTGCGTCGAGCCTGTACGGCGTAGCACGATTAGGGCTGGCCGGCGTGGTTAATACTACCGTACGAGGGAGCTGACGAACGAGCATGCGCGCCTACTTCAGCCGCCGTATATGTTTTCTTTATACGTAAATGAGACACTGGGCTGGGAACCGACATGGGATGAGAGAAGACCAAGATGCTTCTCCGTCTCGCTCAGTTGGAGCCCCTAGGCCCCCTTCAGCCAAGCGCCTGCCACGATCCTCTCTTGTCCGAGATGGTCACACACCAATGAACCCCCTGCTCCGTAGCAACCCCTGACGCCCCTCTCTTCGAAGGTCTGGCCGCACGCACGGGCACCGGCGTCTTGTCCGTCAGAAATGGGACATCTCTCCATACATAGCACTGCATGATATTACCCAGCCCGCCCCATTGTGAGTTCTTGATCAATGGCCCAATTGCCCTGTTTGGCCATCATCTCTATGTGCTAACCTCTTTCTCAACCACTCTCCATCGATCTCTACGCGCTGGCTTCGCCGTCCGATTCCTTCTTTTCACTCATTTTTCAATCTACGAATAGCATTAAGCTGCAAGTCTATCGTTGTCATCACCGACCTAATACATTCCTTCCGGGCGTGCTAAGAGACTAATAATCCAACTCCACACTTACACTGTATCTTGAGCGTAATCGATCGCCTCTTGGATCCCTTGTCGGTCCATTGGCGTTGTGCATCTGTACCTCATATCCCACCCACGGTCAACCTACCTGACCCTTCCGGCAACACCCTTTTGCAGGAGCATAACTGTTTGCGCCAACAGCTCTCTCTTCGCGTCCTGACCTCCCCAGCATCGTAGCATTACTTGCTTTCTTTTTTGGGGGGATGTACACATGGTTCTTGTTGGCCTCCGTTAAGAAAGAGCTACAAGTATCAGAGCCTATCTAAGCGAGGGGAGCTTTTTAAAATAGCCAGCCATCGGCCAAGACCAGGAGCAACGGCAAAAGCGGGACAATCCTAGCCCAACTACTGCTTTCAGTGGAAACAGCAGCGCATATTAAAGCGAAAAGGCCCCTCTTATCAGCCCCGGCGATTTTGACGGCCACGCTCCCCCTATACTGATCCCAAAGCGAGACACGAAGATTCAGGTTTCAAATCGCCGGGAAGATTTTAAGTCTGTGTCTACTGGAAAGAGCAGCTTCGGCAACAATTCATACCCCGTCTTGGGGCAGGAAAAATGTCCTTAAAGCAGGTAAGGGGGTGATGTCAGTGGGTAGATGGTATCATATCTTTGCTAACTAATTCTAGGAAATAGAAACGTGGGTGTCGGCCCTTGGCCGGTATGACAACAATGAATTCGAGGAGGCGCTGAGGGAATTCGACAACATCGCGGATACGTCCAAGATCCTCTTCAACATGGGCGTTATTCACGCCACCCTCGGCGAACACGAGAAAGCCGTATGCATCGACCGAGCCATTGGTTTTATAGTACGCTAACACCTGTGTACAGGTCGAATGTTACCAGCGGGCAATACAGTTAGACCAGTACCTTGCTGTGGCTTACTTCCAACAAGGAGTTTCGAATTTCCTGCTTGGCGACTTCGAGGAGGCATTGGCCAACTTCAACGACACCCTGCTATACCTGAGAGGGAATACGATGATCGACTATGCGCAGCTGGGCCTTCTTTTCAAGCTCTACTCCTGCGAGGTTCTTTTCAATCGCGGTCTCTGTTATATCTACCTACAGCAGAAGGAAACGGGTATGCAGGACCTCATGTACGCGGTGAAAGAGAAAGTTGTCGAAGATCATAATGTTATTGATGAGGCTATAAGAGAGGAAGCCGAGGTAGGAGGACTTCTTTGATATTTCCGGGCTACGTTTAACCAGTTGGGCAGGGCTACACCGTGTTTTCGATCCCCGTGGGCGTTGTATACCGACCGAACGAAGCGAAAGTACGGAATTTGAAGACGAAGGATTACCTGGGTAAAGCTCGCTTGGTGGCAGCTTCGGATCGCGCCAATGCCTTCACTGGTTTCGCTGGTTCGGAAATCAAGTATGCTGGAAGGAGCGCCGAGGTCAAGGATGACAGGCCAATGGACAATATCTCGTTCGCCGCCACGAATCTTGTCAAACCAGGGCTGCAAAGTAAGAGACAACAGTCCGAGCCTCCGAATACTCGCAACGCCTTCCCGCCGACGCCGCCGCCAGAGAGCGACAAGCACACGCAACAGCTAAGCCGAGGTGCATCTGTCCGCAATGGGCCGAAGCCGATGCCGGCCAAGCTAAACATTCCCGAAAACGCGCGGAACGACCGGTATCAGAAGACGAACTCACCGCCAAGTGAGCGCAGAGGACCAAGCCGGGCTGCGTCCGAAGCGAGATCGCCACCCCAGCGAAGCTACTCTAGGAACGAAGCAAGCAGGAGCAGGAGGTCAAGGAACGGCGATGAAGCCTATCCGGACGACGTCTATGACTTGTACAATGGCGGTGTGGAACGCGGCGTAAGCAGGCGCCGGAATCAGCCGGCACCGCGGTCGATCGAGGAGGAGGAGGAGGTGGGCAGCGACTACGACTCGTTCGACGAGGGCGACTTCGAGATGATACCCGTGCGGCGGGCGAACACGTCGTCGGCGTCGGGCTCGTCGCGGGCCCAGTCGCGGCGCCCCGATATCCGCAAGGTCCGCGTCAAGGTGCACGCCGAGGACGTGCGGTACATCATGGTGGGCATCGCCGTTGAGTTCCCGGACTTCGTCGAGCGCATCCGCGACAAGTTCGGCATCAAGCGGCGCTTCAAGATCAAGATGCGCGACGAGGACGCCCCCGAGGACATGATCACTCTTGGCGATCAGGACGACCTCGACATGGCCATGACCAGCGTCAAGCAGGCGGCGCGCAAGGCGAGGCTGGACATCGGAAAGTGGGAAGTGAGTAGTCCAGACTCCCTAACTCAAGTTTTCCTACGTATTGCCTCCGGATTTCTTTACTAACGATGCCATCCCCTAGGTCTGGGTGCATGAACTCTAAGAAAAATTTGATGAAAAAAAAAACCCAAAATATTTGATTCATTGGCGACGATATATACGACTCTCATACGATACCCCCAAGAAGTGCGCTCTTCTTATATACTGTGATATAATGACAGACTGACAGACGGGATCCTGGTGCTCCGCAGCACGCGCTCAGATGCTCGCATGTTTTGAGATTTAACCTCTTTAGCTCTCGCATTTTAAGTAATTCAACAAACTAGATTCTGCTTCGATGCTTTTCTTCTACTTCTCAATGCCTTATGTCGTCGTCGTCGATTTGTTGGCCCATGTGGCGGTGGATGCCTCTGCCTAACCAATACCCCATATAGAGAGGCGAAACCTCCTCCCTGTTTCAAGTCTGTCGCCACCATTTTCCCAGATGCCACGCTACCGCGCCGTATGCATGCATGTCTCTTAGGCGCGGGCGTCTTCCTCCCGCGCGTCGTTGCATTTCTTTTTTTCTCCGCTTCCCGTACGGATTGTCACATCGGGGGATTTGCATGGTTAAGTCAGTTAGAGGAGGGAAGCCGGACCGGGCGAATGGTTTCTGTAGAATAATTGAAAAGGAGAAGTACCGTGGAAGGAGGGTCGGCATAGCACACATCGGGTTTCAATAGAGGTCGTTGCTTTAGTACATAGCGTTCGGGTTAATTTATGACATACTGGTTGGCATTGGGCTACGAGCGATGGTGATTCCCGCCCACTTCATATTCGGCAATGATTTTTACATACACCTCGATACCTGTGATGGGATATATATATCCTTCTATGGGCTGTCTCCACTCGAATTACATACTGCGCGGCTTTGTCCCCGTTGCAGTAGACGAGTGGTACCGGATCGATCTTTGCCCACATATATAGCCTGAGCTTCATGATGTTATTCCACGGTATCATCCATGAGAGCCACCCCCTGTACGCTGGGACCAGACACGACGGGCACCCCACGATCTGCATAGTCCTAGCCACTGAGTTTCAACCGACATAATTATATTGTCGACCACCATTCTCCAGTATTCATTATATAGATACATAACCGCGCATCCAAAATTCCCACGTACTTGGGTATTTACTTACTCGCTTACTACCTAGCTGCAGCCCGACCCGAACGCCGGCTGGCAGCCCGTCCCGCAGTGGTCGGCCGACGAGCCGCACCACCCGTACTGCGAGCAGCAGTTCCCGAACTCGGAGCCCGCGCAGGTGACACCATCAGCGCCGCCGCAGCTGCCGTCCTCGGATACCGGCGCGCCGCCACCTCCGCCGCCGCCGCCGCCGCCGCCACCTCCCGACCCGCCGTCGCACGTGCCGAACGCGCTCTGGCAACCCTCGCCGCAGTACGCGGCCGTTGACCCGCACCAGCCGTGCTGCGAGCAGCAGTCGCCGAACTCGGAGCCGAGGCAGGTGATGCCCCCGCCGCAATTGCCTTCGACCGAGGTCTGCGTCGGCGGCTCGGGGTCCCCGCCGCCGGGCCCGCACGTCGGCGTCGGCGGCGCGTGCGTGTAAGGCGGTACGGGGCCGCTGCCGGGCCCGGCGCGGTACCAGTTCTCGGGCGGGTCGCCGAGGCACTCGCCGACGGTGACGGAGCGGTAGCCGTTGCGGAACAGCGACTCGAGGAGGTGCCCCGTGAGGTTGTAGACGACCTGGTAGTGGATGTCGTGCTCGATCTGCAGGTAGCCCGTCTCGCAGGCGTCGGTGCCCTCCACGGCGGCGTCCCAGATGTCCTTGCTCCTCTGGATCTGGTTCGGCTCCGTGTGCAGGTAGCCCTCGGTGTCCAGGTCGAAGTAGACGATGTGGTACCCCAGCTCGGCCATCAGGTTCTGGCACGACTGCGGGCAGATGGAGTATGGTGGTCTGTGTGCGGGCGGGTGGTTAGTCTTAGAGGGGTTGTGAAGGAAAAAAACCCAAATGAATGAGAGGTGCCGACGAGCGTGGAAGGTGCCTGTGAGTCACGAACCGCATGTATGTGGGTATGTAGCCCAGGATATCGTTCAATGCGATCTCGTTCCAGATCATCTGGTTCCTTGCTTGCGTGGTCGACGTCTGGGAGAAGTTCTCGTCTGTGATGTCGATATCAGTAACAGCCTCGTTACCCGAACAACCACAGGTAGACGTGGCGCGAAATAGAGCCGGGAATAGTCGGTGATTTGTCCGCCCTAGATGGATCGTAACAGGCATGGCGAGTCTAAGACTCCAAAAATGTTACTTACGCGACCAGGTATGGCTCGCAATCTGATGGCCTTCTGCTGCCATGCGCTGGAAGAACCCGTCAGTATCAAGCCGAGCACGCTCAAAAGACGCACGTATCATACCTGTATGATGGAAGCCCACGGCAGCGCAGGGTCGTTAAGCTTGCCCTTGTGGAGGTTCGTTCCCGTTACGAAGAACGTGGCCTTCGCGTCATACTCCTGGAAAGGGGTCAGCGCGGCTCTTGGTATGGGAAGCAGTATGCCTGTCAGGTTGGATCGTCACATACGGCGAACATATCGAGAAGGTCGCTCGTGTAGTCCCAGGGACCGTCGTCGAAGGTGATGGCAATGTCGCCGACGGTCTCGCAGACGTAGATGCCCACGCCTCCGTACGGCACATTCCCCACCTGCGGCCGCGGGACTGTCGACGTGTCTACGCCGTCCGGCCTCTGGTTCCCGTCGCACGCGGGGCCGTAACTGATCTGGCAATCAGGCGCGCGGCAGTATTCCTCGCCTCTACCACACCAGCTTTTGTGCGTTCAGCCACCGATTCTCGATCCCAGGCAAACTTATAACTCACCCCTCCGATGAACAGCAATAGCCTAGGAACCGTGTCAGCGAAGGGGGCACGGAGTCGTAGATTCGTGTACCATTATGAAAGGGGGACGCTACCTGCTGCACAGCTTCCTGTACCCCGACCACACCGCTCAGGCACGTTCTGGCGCTCTTCGACCTCCCCCCGTTTCTCGTAGTTATCAGTAGTATATTCTTTAATAGGCTCCGGCTGCCTTGGTTTCCGAGGCAGGGCTGGCGATCCCCTTTTCACACCAAGTTCTGACAGAAGCTTGGGGTTGCCAACGACCCTGGGCACCGGCTGATGAGGTTCATGTGCCGCTGCGTGAGCAGCTACAGTGCTCGCGCATACGGCGAATGTGAAGATCCCCGACCAATGCATTTCGACACTGCACAAGCCCACTCGTGTGGCTCGAGAGGAGGCGGTGTCGATTGACCACAAGCACCTGGATAGGGCCTATCCGCCTATAAAGCCCCTGAGAGAAATGTACCCTGCGGGAGAGAGACGTATGGAGGTGAGACGGCGAGATAAAGGCATTCAAAGCTGAGAGTGTAACCCCGGTATATAAGTCTACATAGGAAGCGGCGATACGCAGCTCTTTTACCCATGTCAGGGGGCCACGGGGCCCGAATGGAAGACGCGGCACCGGGTGAGCAGCCCATTGTAGTCTCAGGAGGACGCCATTATACATGGTAATATCCGGATGCGGCGCTGGCGGGCAGAGCTAGACGCAGGTGGAGCACGCGGAGCAGCCCCTACGCCATGCATGCGACCTCGTAATGGCTGCCGAGACGATCGGGCGACCACTCAGGAGCGGCCTCGGCGGGCTGATGCCATGCATGTTCCTCTGTTTTCCTCGAACCCTCGTTTCAACGTTGCAGCGCCGTGACTGGCGCGTAATGAAATGAAGCTTCTCTCCATTGCTACCTGACGTGACATTCGCAAGACTGCAGGAGTTCGGTCCCTAGTGCGGTAATAATATAGGCGGTTCAGCGCGCCACGTTGTTGGGATCAAGGAATTATCGAGCTACCCGCTCTCGATTCTCGTACCGGGCATCATAGGGAACAGGTATAATGGATAGACTATATTCCAGACCCGATGCAAGCCCTAGAACGCTCGCTATGTGTATGCGAAATTGGTATAGTTCTTCTCTTACTGAGAGGCAGTACCCACCTAACTAATATTGCCAATCCTTGGCACCCTGATCGACCAGATCCGTCGAGATAGGCACTTGTTATTGTGGTTCAATGCTACCGCCGTCGATCGGCTAGTGTTTCCCACGGTATAATGAGTTTGCTAATAGGAATCGTCTCTCCGTATATTGTTGTTACTCTCATCCTAACGGCTGAATTACCCATGGTGACTCGTGCAATGGGAGACGTAACGTTTCGTGTGTCCGTCTGCGACTCTCAACTTGACTTAATACTCGGGTGTTCTTTCGGCAGATACCCATGGCCAGAAGACATATCGGAACGCGGGATCGCCCTTATTATAAGTAAGCTTAATTTGGTTGAGATGCATCCCCCACCCGGTAGAGTATGGAATGAGGAAAAGAGGATCCTCATCCCTACCTCCCTATTGTACCATTCGATTCGGCGCCCACTTCAAGTTCAGCCCCGGTTGTTGACGCCTCTCGGAACGACTCGGGTGCTGCCAGAAACTCTCCCAAGTTATCCATAACCACAAGCATAAGCGATTCTAGCTGGAGCTATACATATCTTCACGTTCGCCTGTCCAGAACTTGGGGCCCTTTTCATGTTATGTCATAAAAAAGACTAATCAGAGCGGTTACATTTCGAAATACATTAATATGGACTGAGGTGTCAGAGCGCAATTACCTATGGATGGCGACCCCTAAAAACGAGGCGAACTCAAGCTTCCGTTACCCGGGTATCACTGCCGCCTGGCATCGTGGAATAGCACAAAGGCTGGATAGTCTCTATTCTCCTCTCAACCGGTATCCCAGGAGTGCGCGATTGGGCTGCGGCACCGGTGGTCATAGAGTAGCGAGCCGGGCACGGCGTTTCTATGCTTCTGGACCACATGTGTCCTCTCATCTTAAAGCTGGGGACGCTGACTTGCACGGAACTTCTTGGAGAGAGATCCTCCGAGTGGGTCGCCGGAAGACCATCGGCCGTATGTAGGACGACGGCCTGTTAAAATGCTGCCTTCGAGCGGTGAACTTGCAAGCAGATGAAGCGGAGGTCCTAAGCAGGGGAGGCCGAACAACCGAGCCGGATGATGTACCCCACGAGAACTCTGTCCCAGATCATAGCTGAAGGATCCGGCCCTCGCATATATGCGCATGTTCGTTTAAGTGTCATGTGCCTCTGAGTTTGATAGTACTGCGAGCGGCTCAGATCCCAACATGCCTTGTCGAGTCGCAATGTATTATCGCTTTATCAGATTCTTCCTGGATGAGCCACTAGTCTGATGACATGGTTTCGGCTGTTCACATCGGACATAGCGTTTTCCTCGACGCCCACCGGAAGACATTTAGCGAGGTTATCCATGCGTCTACGACGCCCGGCTGCTATCCGTCATGGCTCTACGAGGCAGGCGGGGATGGGGCATCCTACCTGGGTCGTCCAGGGGCCGTGGAAATGCTGATTAGCAAGGCTCAGTGTTTCCCCCAAGCAGGAAATCGTTCTAAGAAGGCGTAGGTGGTGCCAGCTAAAGGCGCCTCAAGACAGGCTGGGGTTCCTCAACGGGGACGGCATGTTTCAGGTGGCGAGTGGGTATTAAGGGACGAATATAGATAAGCCATACCTAGTGACTCAAGAGCAACAATCCCCAAATCGCTTGCAACATCTAAGCTCGGGATATTGCTAGCACGGCCTGTATTGCATCTCGAGAAGTCTATCGTCTATATGATTGCACAATCTCCCGTCCTACCACCGAATCCGCTAGCTGCGAAATGCCCCAAAAGCCATCATCTTCGCGAAGGTCGGCCATCCTTTGCTAGAGCTCCAGCACTGCCCACAAATTCCCCTGTCACTGCATATCGGAAAAGTCGAACCTGTCCAGCAGACGAGGGTTGTCCGTCAGTCTCGCAAACCACTTCGGGACTTCATCGCCCATATAGTCCCACGCTTCAGGCTTCTCAAACACGGGCGCCTGGTCCAAATCCGGGGGCCAGCCGATGTCTCCGAGGACGCGTTGTCGTTCTGACTCGTCCAGTTTGCAGAGCTGGATGAGCATAGCCCGCTCGAACATAGGATTAAGACTCTTCCAGACCGGCTCGGGTGAATACTGGAACTGGGTACCGCCGCCAGGAATGCTTTCTCTCACCAAGACCGGCCCGTAAATATACCGATATCGAAGAACGGGCGAGCAGAATTCTTGAACCTCGATGCTGTAGGCCATTTGCTGGTAGAATTGGACTGGCGTATGCGTCGGCCGACTACCTTGTAATCGCATACTGAAGGATGCGTATTCGAGAACGAAGTCTGGTGTGGCCGGGTGTGCAACGGAGGTCGTGTCCAGGGGAATCATCCAGGTGTTGCGGTCTCCTACACGACGTCCCAGAGAGTATGCTGACTCACAGAAATAATCATACCAGATGTCTCCCAGAAGCTTGCGGTCAACGTGTTTGTTGGGCGGAAGGGATCTAACTCGCCAACCAAGCCTGCTGCAGCGGTTAAGGAACACGTTCCAAGATTTCATCATCTGTGGCATAGGACAATGGACAGCCCGCAAGGGAACTGTCTCGTGTTCCATGAACGTGAGTCTAGGGAAAATGGAGGAAGCCTTGTTCTATGATATGAAATTTATGAGGCAGCTTGTAGGGGTTCTGCGGAGAATAGCTTTTATGCGAACCCAGCGCATGGCTTGAAGCTCGATCTTCGCACTCTGAACGTTGCTTCCTGACCGTACGTATTCTTCATATTATTAGGGAATAGTTTAGCCTAGCTTCCGCATGGAAGGAGCGGACAGATGGAGAATATTACCTTGGTGGTGCCTGAGCGTGTATCTTCTTCAAATATCGGTTCGTGGGCCATTGATACCCTGTCTTCAGGAGATAGGCTTTCAGTTGCTTGAAGTTGCTGCCGTTCTCTACTAGAATTTCAAGATTCGAGTCCGGCCATGCCACGCGCTCGAAGAACTGCAGCGCAAAGGGGCCAGTGATTAAAGCATCTCCTGAACCCGCGACTCAGCACCGTTCAAAGGTAGTCTGTGCAGAAGATGGTAAATGGTAACTTGACTTACAACGACCAAGTTCGGTGCGAAACTCAGTTGGATTGTCAAAAAAACGTCTTAGCCTAGCGTTAATGTCGAATATGTCTTGCTTGACCGTATCATGGAGCAGTGTAGACGTCGCGCAGAGGTGCAAGACATCCCTGGCATCGAGGTATTGCATCAAACATGTGCGTATGACGCGATATGGGTCTCCATTCAAAGGTATGATAAGATCAAGGAGAATGGAAGGCTCGCGAGAGTGTCTTTCTCCAAGTCTTGCTCGTTTTGGGCAAGGGTATTCTTGTGATGACCCCCGGCGCTTGTTAGACGCAGAATCGGTCATGATGTTTGCAGAATGTCAAAGAAATATTCACGGATGTGAGGTTGCAGTTTGAGTGATGTCGCAATGGTCGGTGTTGTCAAAGTGTTTGGGTAAGGTTGAGATGGTGGTGTTGACGAGTGGGATGGTATTGACGGGTGAATATGCTGACGAGGGAGCAGTGTTTGACACGGTGCAGAGAACGTGGCATCCCTGGGTATAGAACGTGGTGGAGGTAAAATCAGGGGAGATGGTATTATCGAAGTGTCAGCCGTCTGGACCAAATGGACTATGGCGGTTGCGCTTTCCCTGTTCGCCCTTTTTATGTAACTCAATACATTTATACAGAATTGGGATTCTGTCGAGACAGGGGAACCCTTTGCTCTCTTCCACCCGCCATCGTAGCGCCTATGCAATCCTATTATCATGGTATGATGATTACCGGCTAGTTTCATTTCTACTTCATCCTCCACTTGCTCTTCCGCTTCGCCATATGCCTCATTTTCTACTTCATCTTTTGCTTTGTCCTCCGCCTCATTCTCTACTTCACCTTCTGCTTTGTCCTCCCCGCCCTCGTTCTTCGGCGATATTGTTCCCGCCCTCGTATCCCCTGGACATCTTTCTACCTCGAGTTTCATGTCCATGATTAGACTCAGCTCAGGACAGTAGTCAGATATTTCCTTTCGTCGGTCAGGATCATTCCATAACCCCCTCAGCGAGCTAGCTGCCTCCATCCCTGACATGAAAGCCCATCGGATTGGGCATGTATATGTCTTCGACAGTCAACTGGCCGTTCTCACCGGAAGCCACCTTGGCGCCTGGCAAGACTATGACTTTGTATCCGAACCATTCGCCTTCTGGTTGAGTGTCGTTATACCGGCTTTGGAACTGAGAAACCGCTTGGTCGTGAAAACGCGCCGGAGTGAGAGCCCTCCATTGCTGGAATATCGGTTATTCTGGGCCCTACGATTGTCCATTAATCTGCGAGAAACAAGGCACAATCCGAATGGGGTATATTCTTACCTGGCTGCACCGGCCCAGTTCAAATGTAACCACTCGTTCAGACTAGTCGGAGAGTTTGCGCAGAGGATGCTATCATACTCGTATTTGAGGATCCACTCAACCCCCGGCAGAAACTCGTCGTAGAATCGGACATTAGTCAGCATTCGGTAGACTTTCTCTTAGCTGTCGATTTCTCACGGTTCGGATAGAACCATCATGTCGAGCTTCCCGGTCTTCTGTTGATGTTTGGTAGAATAACTGCGGCCGACGCTAATTACCGCCTTGCTGGATCTAATAAACGGAAAACGCCGGTCGGGGGGTACAACGGATACCATATGCAAACTCTGTGGGACAAGGTGCGGCATCGGGCGAGGCTCGATCAACAGTGCCGGCTTGGAGGCATTGTACTGACGTCGAGGATCTGTGTCTTTGGGATGCCAATCGATATTGACCTCGGGGACACTCTGTTTAACCTCTAATCTTGTCTTTATGGCGTCTCTGTAGCTGTGCAATAAATGGGCGATGGACCACCTGACACTGTTAGCTCCTCGAAAGCCGCAACACGGAAAGGTTTCTGCGAATCGCTTACTCTGTGACCAGGGACAAAATCAGAATGACCTTCATCCACTTGAGGCTAAATACGGATCCATTGTGACTTTTCGTCATGAAGACGCCCGTCCACGTGTCGAACCGCGTTAGCGATAGTGTCCGACTCCGAGTTGATTTGAGTGGCAGAAAGTAATAGATTGAATCCAGATGTGGCCGGTGGGATATCACGTCATTACCGGCAGATATAGAGTCCCCCCGTAAGGAACTTGTCTACAGGAGACCTAGAGTAACCCCTGTGGGCACAAGCCTATTCGTTTCCAGGAGGAAGGATGGAAGAAGGTAGGAGCCTAAATACTGAAGCGTTACCTAGCAAGAGAGACGAGGTCTAGTAAGGGGGAAGTTCGGGTTTAACAAGAACACAGACACACATTCTGGACTGGAGGGGCAAGGAAGTAACTGGGACGGCACCCAACTTCGGAGGACGGTAAGGGGGTATTCATCGGGTAAAGTATCCGGGGATGGCTCGAATTTAAATCGCATATGGAAGTAGCACTGCTGTTAAGCGCCACAAGGGTTGTCATTTGCAATAAAAGAGCTTGAAAATCTACGGTAGGTCTAATCGTTACACCTACCTACATGTAAGTGGTACATAGGCCCGTATGTAGGTACAAACTCACACCCAGCTCCCTATCGGTGAGGATAAATTGATTTCCTACTCTTCTAAATGGACCTGTTTGATTCTTGTTCCAGGGTGAACCTTTCGGTATCACGAGTCGTACGACCCTGTTTACCCAAGCGGAGAAATGGGCGTAATTCGTCATAAGGGTGGGTAGCTTGAAGCGCCACGGGTGTGGCTACTTAGAACAAACACATTGCGCTTTCGGTGAATTGGCTCTTTCCGAGATCGAAGAACGCCGCTGCTTTATACTGAATCTAAACGAGGTGTATACGTAAGGCAGGTGGATACTGGGGTCGTTGAAGCAGGTCGTGGGGTAAAGCTAATAAAATTGCCCGATGCGGACATCCCGTGCAACCTGTGTGGTCAGATGCCGAGGGCCCATGCACCTCGACGATTACAACGCTGGTCCAACATGCCATACCTACATGCATGATTCGGGGATATGAAATAGCTACAGGTTTATGCAATATACGATCGACCAACCAGAGGCTTCCTATGTATATATTCGTTTGTAACAGGGGTAGCGAGCGCCTCCTGTGATTCGGTAGGAAAAGCAAAATGTCAAGCAAACGGAGAGACTGGAGGATGGCGTAGCGTTCAATTGACACTCTAAGACGCTGCAGATGCCAATACCGCAAGGCACCATATTACAACTTGCGTGATAAGAACGACTAGTTAGTGCCTCGTCTCGCCCACCTGTGCACGCATATATGCGTGGTCTGTCGAGTTCCTGTCGGATTTTCCGCGGATGCCTGTGAATGCTTCCGCGGAGCTGAGGGTGCACCCCCAACTTACCGCCCAGTTATGAGGGGGACCCAACAGGGCCGACGGACGGCTTAGTATTGGTTAGACCTCTCGGTCCGACCCTATAATAAACATCCTCAGTTTCGCGTTATCATTGAAATGCGGCTCTCGTGCCGTCGTAGGGGTAGCCTTCCTTGGCCAATCTCCTACCGTTAGGACAGCCTTCCTACTCGGAGGATTCGCCAATGGCAACCGAGTCTATCTTTCTGTCCCTACCGTGTGACGAGATCCCTGGGGTACATTGCCTGCCGGCTATCGTCACAGCCCGGCGGATGCAGCTACAGCATGAGGTCGGGGAATAGACGCAAACAATGCAAACCTGCGCACTCCCGCTGCGGCTCCGTCCGATCAGACCAGCGGGCGGGTTACCTGCAGATCGCGACTAGAAGGATGGTGAACATGGAGCCCTTCTACCGTTCCTACAAAAGACCAATGCGAGGAACCCGACTCGTGGATTGGCCTTCCGGGCGTCGCCAGTCCTCGAAGTTTTATATAGGTATGTAGGCATGGCCAGGTGTGTGCATTTAAAGATCCCGATCTTAGCTACGGGAAGCCGCGTATCTATATGCATATACGCACGTGTCTTCCCTCCGAGTAGTCGGTTCTCCTCGTGAGGCAAGCACACCGCTCCTCGAAGCTTGCGTGATGCGTTCATCTTTCCGTCAACATGAAGGGTGTACAGGGAAACCACATCCAACAAATATCCCGATTTCAGGGGAGGAGACAAAACAATACCAGCAGTATGCGCGAGCATACATATATCTTCAACCTCCCAGTTCGACATAGAATACTCACTCGCCTACTATGCTTGCCCGGCATTGCTATTCGAGTGTCATCCTTTGACTCTCCTGTCCACCCGATCACTTCGCCTAGAACTGCCATCCCACTACAACCCGACCGTTCCCTCTAGCCATGCCATCCACCATAGTAGAACCGTCGCTGCCAGCCTTCGAGGCCCTCCAAAGCGAGCTGGAGGTCACCACCGACGACGGCAACGGCCCCCTAAAGCCGGCGACGACAACGAATGGACACGCTTGTAAAGCGAAACAACACGAATATCGGAAGCCCAAGTACGACCCGCGGTTCACGGACCGCGTCATCGCCGCCACGGGCCCCGGCGCCCACCCGCGCCTCGCGCAGATCATGCCGAGCCTGGTGCGGCATCTCCATGACTTCGCGCGGGAGGTGGACCTTACCGTTGAGGAGTGGACTGCTGGTGTCGAGCTGGTGAGTGTCGAACAGGCCGATGACGTGCATATGCTTTTGCTTTTGCCCTCGCCCTATTGCCCTTGTTTTGTAACCCCTTAAGCTTCTCCGATGCGAATTAACACTCCGACCCGCCCCCCCGGTAGATCAGCGAAGCGGGCCGCATGTCGGACTCGAAGCGCAACGAGACGGGGCTCCTGTGCGACATCCTAGGCCTCGAGTCGCTCGCCGACGAGATCACCTCGGGGCAACAGCCGCAGTCCGGCGCCACGCCCTCGGCGATCCTGGGGCCCTTCTACCGCGCCGACGCGCCGCTCCTGCCGCTCGGATCCAGCATCCTGCGGGCCCCTGCCCGATCCTCGACGCCGGACACGGACCCGGCCACGGCCTTCTACCGCGCGTCGCTGCCCCTCCTCGCCCGCGTGGCGGGGCGCGTGGTCTCGGCGCGCACGGGCCTGCCGATCCCGGGCGCGACGCTCGACGTGTGGCAGTCCGGGCCGAACGGGCGATACGAGCAGCAGGACCGGGACCGGGGAGACCACGACTCCGACGACGACGCCGCGGCGTGGGGCGGCGCGCAGCCCCCCATGAACCTGCGCGGCCGGTTCCGGACGGACCCCGGGGGCCGCTACGCGCTGGTGTGCCTGCGGCCGACGGCGTACCCGGTCCCGAGCGACGGGCCCGCGGGCAGGCTACTGCGGCTGCTGGACCGGCACCCGTGGCGGCCTGGCCACGTGCACTTCGTGGTGGCGGCGCCGGGCCACCGCGCGCTCACGACGCAGCTGTTCGACGCCGACGACGCGCGCTGCGCGGGCGATGCCGTGTTCGCCGTCAAGGAGGAGCTGCTGGTGAGGTTTAGGCCGTTGATGGAGGGGTGGGGGGATGGCGAAGGGGACAGGGACGGGGACGGGAACGGGGTCGCTGATGATGGGATAGAGGTTAACGGGCAGGTTCCTGTCAACGGGGCACGGAAGGAGGGTGAACAGAAGCCGAAGTGGTACCTGGAGTTCGATTTCTCGCTGGTCGAATTGTAGACGAGATGGACTTCAACGGGCGGCCTTACCTACCCGGAGCATAAGTAGGCAGTGCTAATGAGGATTCCCCAGTCATGCAAAAAAAGACGATAGATGACGAGGCGACGTAGGGTGGACACACGACTGATTGATCCTGGAAAATGACAGCTGGGGGTATAGACTATTCACATAGAGGCTATATCTGATACATAGTGTATGAGTTGTTCGTATATACATTTCTGCCGTGACGTCCTCTGGGTGTCATGCTCTTTAAGCGGGATACTTCGTTCCTCTGCTCCTCGTATACTTGTTACCCTTTCGTCGACTAGCCACCGTCGTTGGATATCATCATCGTCGGACCGTGACGTGTCGAGCCGGCCTCTGCTCCAATTCATTCATTCATATCTTCACATGTTTACAGCGCCTCGCCCATAATATTCCCGATGGCGCCTCCGATCTCACCAAACAATACGCCCTTGAAGATAGTCTCGCCCATGTCCTCGACCCAGTGGCCCGTCTTCTTGAGCCGCTGCTTCCAGAGGTCTCGCTCCTTCGGGTCGAGGTCGTCCCACGACGTGGCTGGGCCGTGTACTTCCTCGTCATGGACACCAATATGCAAGTCCGGGAGCCCATCCGGACCGACGGCGCCCGTCTCATCGTGCCTGATAACGACATTTTGCGCGCCGTCTTCTGGCTTGACGTCCGCCAGAAGATCCCCTATGGTCTTCGAATTGGAGTTCGCACTTGGATCAAACTCTACACCTGGGGCCGGTTCCGGGTTAGAATCGGCAGTGGAGCCTAGTTTCTGCAGGGGAACAGTCCATGAGGCTGGCAAATAGTCCTTGACGCCGAGGATAGGCTTGGTGATGCTCTTTGCTTCCATGAAGCTCTGACCTACGAGTGCCATTATAAGCACCACGATAGTCATGACGGTAATGAGCGCCATCGGAGATTCTCCTTTAGACTTAATAGCTACAACGTATCGCGAGGGTTTGGAAGGGCCTTCGTTTGGCGTCGAAGTGGATTTGTCTAGATACTTCTTGAGGGGTATACTGTGGACGACGGTTGTGAAGCCAACAGCCACACTTGCCAGCTTGACGGATAGCTCGACAGGTTTCGAGGAAGTCTTGGGAGGGACGGAGAAGGACAGGCCGGTGATGTTGGAAGCGTGCGCAGACTTGATAGTCTGCAGGGGGGCTAGGTTAGCCAGCAGATCCACGTTCAATGCCGACTTGTGCTCCATGGTGAAGAGAGATATCGACGAGTCATTTCCGGCGACTGCTATGACGAATTGAGCCTCGTCCTGCTTCTCGGTCGGCGAGGACGGTGGGGAGAGGTTCCGCACGGCAAGGCCGGTGGCCTTGGAAACGGATTTCGGTAGCGATTTCTGTATGGCTAGCCGGGCCGTCTCCTGGTCCTTGGTCGGTAGACGATAGCCCTGCAGTGCGACACCACCAGAGCCGGGCTTGTTGACAACGGTGACTAGGAAACCGGGCGTCAGGTATCGGAGGGACCTGAAAGCGGGTTTCGCTGTCGACCCCTCCTCGGGGCGGAGGCTATAGACGCATTTCGGTTCGGATATTTCCTCCTTGGACACGTCTACAGTGAAGATGTCATGGTCGTCGCAATAAGCGAGCTGGTATGTATCTTCGGTTTTCTGGCAGACATCTAAGTCCATTGCTTCCTTGGGAATATCCAGCCAGCCCCAATGTTTCCAGCTCGCGGCGGCTCCAGAAACGGGGACATCGAAAATAGCGATCTGTGGTTCTTTCGAAAAGCCGGTGGCGGCGGCGCCGATTTGCGCATGTCCCTCGAAAGGAGGGGAGAGCCGGAGGAGGCGCTGATAGGTGTCTCCATCTTTATGCATGAAGAGCGATTCCCTCTTCAGCTCCACCAGGTCAGGGGAAGGCGACTTTTCACCGCTAGTCTTAGCCGCCGTCTTTATCCCAAAGACTCGAAATTGTTGGTTCCTTCCTTTTTTGATATCGTCCGGGCTGGAGTTAATACCAGCAAAGACGGCGGTTACTCCATCCCTGCGAGGTCCGACAGCGAGCGAGGTTGGGTTGTCTTCGTCGGAACGCAATTCGAGTTCGGCCGCTTGCGACAGCTCCGTCGGGTTCGAGGCGTCGAGAAGAGTCTAGCGGGAAAAGATTAGCCTCCCATGACCAGGCCCCCCTTGCCTGCTATTGGAGATAGAAAGCCATCGGAAGAGCGCAGCGCAGAATAACATACAATTTTGTTCCCTACTCCGTTACGTCCCGAGCCACCCCCACCCCCAACTACGAGTTGCTTCGCATCAACCCAGTCGCAGACGTACAGCGGGTATGAGAGGGTGATTTTGGTGCTGCGGATTTCCTTGGCCATTGTCACAGATCCAGAATGAATGTATGGCCGAGGAAGATACTGATGTGCTTCGAAGGCAATTAACGGCGGGTATCGTGATAGCTGGTACAGGCCTCGAAATCTGGATTCATCTTGTAGCAGGAAAGCAATGGGTTGGTAGACTGGGCGCGACTATGAACGCTGCAGCCGTATACAGCTTATATGTCAAGATTCGACGCTCAAAGTCCGCCGGATGCAACTCCAATGCAATGGTACAAAGTCTTAGTAAGGCATTATCGCAAGTGATATGAAAAGGACCGATCGAGGTTGAAGTCGTTAATAAAGAAGGATGACGAAAGGACACGATTGTTTGATGGAGTAGTTAATTTAGTAGAGATCAGACCAAGAGGAATGGATGACGCACGGTTGCTGTTCAACACCGATGCAAGGCTACCCAGGAAGCCTCTCCGGTCGGACCTCAGCTTCCTTCTTTGTCCCCTCCTCAGCCGCAAACGAACCCACCTGTTTACAAGTACATCCAACATCTGCAGCCCAAGATATCCCCACTGCCCCTTTCCACCTGCATTAACTACTATGTAGCTTTTCTAAGGTCTGACTTGTTAGACTTTATTAAACCCAGCAAGCATTATAAGGAGTTAGTTAGCTATCCATTAATAAAAGTCATAGCTGATGAATAACAAAGGGAGTCTGGTAGGCTTTATAAGCTACCTTACTACTACTACCACCTAGGCGGCCACTGTTTTGGTGCTATCATCGAGGAAAAGCCTTCCCGATGTGTCATCAAGAAATCTAAAAAGGAACCCTTGGAAGGGGAGACGAGGGGGGAAAAGACAGCTCAATCCCCCTGCCACAGGGACAAAATGAACGCGCACCTGAGGCATCCTTACAGGCCGCACGCCGAGACGAGCAAAAATGGACTGGCAAGAAGATCCGCACCACACATCATCACTTGAAAGCTTAGTGTGCTGCTTCACCTCTCCGGCAACTTGCCGTCCCAGTCACTTGATTGGTGATGGGGAACGGCCTCATCCAAAATTATAAGCCTACTAGGTAAGAGGCAGTCAGGCAGACACTGCTGACGTCGTCGCAATAATGGAATATTGGCAACAGCCTGTCTGCGAGGGGAATTGATAGAGTTACTTTATCCCCGAATTAGCCTCGTAATATCCTATGTCTGTCGAATATATCATCAGATGGAGACAGAGCCTCCCGCAGCACTTTCTCTCTCGTGCCCGGTATTCTCTCGTCTATTCTATCCCCAGCCACTATGCGGGTGGGCATGATCTTCTCCGGGTCCCGGAAGACAGATAGGCCATAGCACTCAATAGATAATTCGGTATATCATAACTCAAGACCGCGGAGCTCTGCTTCGCCCATATCCTTATGCCTAGCACCCAGCTCCCGATCATCAAACCTGGCGGGTCCGGCGTACAGGTGAGCATACTGTGGATGAATCACGATTTAACGCTACATGTATCTCGTCATCACGAACTAGACGCTGCTCGAATATCTTTCTCGCTCGTCCCAGTTCTATTTCAGAAGATGGGCCGTAGTAGATTTGCAATACACTCGTACCCGAGGCCGACTTCGACTAAACTGCAGCCATGCAGATAGACAGACCTCACTCCCACATCCGAGTTTCAAGACGAATCGCAAGGACAGGTATGGATTAACCGGACCATCTATCGCAGCCTTGCAGGCATCTACTCTTATAACCCACAGGCGCTCTGTATATGATAGTACAAAAACCATAACTAATATCTACACGGAAGACTCAAACTCCGGAGTACTTGCCTCGCTCGCAAACCAGACACACAATATCTACCAATGAAAAAGAAAAAAAGAAAAAAAACACACAGAAAAACAGGCCGAAGACCGCTTGCTCGTCGGGGGACTTACCAGATAATGGACACAACCCCGACCCCGGGGAACCCGCTCAAATCTAAGTACTCTAACTATAATCCTAGTCTAACTAATCTGCCCTGCTCCGCTCCTAATCCTCCTTGACAGCGTCGCCGTAGCCGTCGCTTAGGACATCGACACCCTCGACGGCGTCCTCGAAGTCGCCATCCTCGACGGCGGCGGCCTCGTCAGTCGTCGCGGTGTCGTCGTCATCTTCGGTATAGCTGCTCGCGTCGTGGTTGCTGCCATTGCCGCGCAAGAGTCTGGCGCGCAGGTCGTCCTCGTCTATGAGGATGCTCTCGAGGGAGCCCCTGCGGGCGGCGGCGTCGAGGGCGAGGGCGGCGCGGCGGCCCTGCTCGATGAGGCGCTCGAGGCGGAGGCGGTTGGCGATGAACTTGAGCTTGGGGAAGGCGCTCTGGCGACCCTCGTGGATCATGCGCGCGAGGCGGTCTGGGTCTGGGTCCGACAGGATGTTGACGAGGTCGTCCGGGCGGCCCTGGGGCCAGATGGTCACAGTGCCGCCGAACTGCTGCAGCCAGAGCTGCGACCAGTCCTGGCCGAGGGGCCGCGGCAGCAGCTCGAGGTGCCGCAGCACGCGCAGCCACTTATTGAGGTCGAGCTTGATGTACTGCTCCGTGGCGGAGCCGAGGAAGCCGCCGCGCCAGCCGCGGCCGCGGCGGTGGGTGACGGGCGAGCCCACGGTGCCGCGCGACGAGAAGAAGAAGAGCGAGATGTGCGGGTTGACCTGGCTAACGATGGTGAAGTTGACGTTGAAGTGTAGGTTCAGCGCCTTGATGGGGATGTCGGTCCGCAGGCTACCGTCCTTCCACTTGTGCCCAAACGAGTAGGGCGAGAGGCTGCCGTCCCCGTTCTTCATCATAAGGACAACCGGGTTCAGGATCCCGGGCACAGCGGCTGACGCGACGACGGCGGACCATATGACGCAGTCCGGGCTCGTGAGGTAGTTGCAGAGGATCGTGGGCGAATGGGGATCGGCCGGGACGCAGGATACGTTCAAGATACGACCCGTTCGCTCATAGGCTTCTCTGAATGTCATGGAACCGCGTGTGAACCACGAACACTGGCCAGCCCAGTCGATCGAGTCGAATCTCGCACCGGTCTTCCACCACCTTGGGAACCACGTCGTGATGGGCTCTGCGCAGGCCTTGATCTTGTGAGCCAGTGCTGGAACTAGTAGCTGTTTTAACTCGTCGTTCGTGCGCGTAGCAACGAGAGCGGCTATCAAGGCACCGCCACTCGTCCCGGTGATGATGTCGGGTACTAAATCCGCTTCGAGTAAAGCCTTAATAACTCCGAAGTGGTAGTACGCGAGTGTAGCACCTCCAGACAGGCAGAGCGCGCTGCGCCCATAGTTGGCATGCAGCCGTTTGAATAACGCGCGCTTCTCATCTATGGAGAAATGATCCGTGTGGACTAAGTAGCGGACGCTTTTCTCCACTGCACTGAGTTCAGCACCAGCCCTCGGGAGGATGACCTTGGACCATCTAGCTTACCTTCGTCGACAAAGTTTTGGACTAGGTTTTTTGTGCCGTAATACGTTTGGCTATACAGTCTTGGGTTCCCCACACCCACAAAATTGTTCTTTACGCAGGCCTCGATGAGGGCCTTGAGCTTCTCTGCAGCTCTCTTGCCGTCGCCTTCATTCATATTCTTATTCTTGTAGCCGGGGGCGCCCGAGTCTCTCGCGTCATACGCCTCGGCCGCTTTGCGGCACTCGCGGATCTGCTCCCAGACGCGACGGACGGTCTTGGAGTCGTAATACGCGTACTCGTCCTCTTCTTTCCACTGTTCGTTACCCAGGAAGGCATCGAGCTCCTTGGCCGCCTTGACCCAATCCCGGTAGCTGCTCGTGGCGCGCATGTTCCTGCGCAGCCTCTCCCTCCTGCCACGCCAGGCGACAAAGTGTTCGTAGAGGAATATGTAGAATCTCGTGCAGAGGTACGCGATGCCCAGGCCGACAATGCACATGCAGACGACGAAGAGGAAGGGCCATTTGAGGAGCCCGTATAGGTAGCCCTCGCGGGTTTCGTCAACGGTGCGCCGCCCCGCGAGTGTTCTCTTCCTTCTCCGGCGACGTCCGTTCTTGGAGACCCTCTCGTTTACCGGTGCCCAGTCATTCTGCGCGGATATGAACATACCACGCTGGCATCCACCCTGACCACCAGTGGCAGCTGTCGCATGTTCGGACGGGCTAGTGGCATCGAGACTGGATGTGCTTCGGACGGTAGTGCTGCGTAGCGATGACCCATCACAGGCAGCGGAGGGTTGAATAGGTTCGGGGGCGCTGAGGGCTTGGACGAATGCGGCGGGGTCTTCACGAGGGAGGAATTCGCGATCAACGTCGGGCAGCCTGGTGTAGTCAAAGGCCTCCGGGGGGAACCCGTAATCGTGGTGGCGCCGATCTCCTAGGAAAGGCACTCGGCGTCTCAAACCTTCACCTGGCATTCTCGATGGGTAATTGCGACTCTTCGAATAACATGATGCGGACCAAGATAATAACAGACTCGGTCGACTAAAAGAGACTTAAGATCCGTCGGAAGACTTAACCTCTTTTTGTAACTTCAAACGCACGAATTCAGGGTTCACGGGAGGGGGAAATGGATAATTAGGATGTAGGTGAGTATGATTATAGCAGCAGCTAAGTACGCTATGGTACTTCCTGTGTTGTACGGGGCCACTGCGCATCTCTACCGACGTAAATGCATACAATCGTGGAATGACGTCGGTTGGCGTGGAATAAAAGCTCCTTGAGACAGGAGTGGGGCCTGCGCCAGCCAGACTTGGGAACTGCTACAGTACCCCGGGGGAGGGGGGGGGGGGGGGGGGGGGGTT